>UELV01094808.1:0-13963 GCA_900490015.1 Megastigmus stigmatizans | reverse complement strand
TCGATCACTAACATGCCTGCTCCACAGAAGACTACAGCTGTGGGCCACTACATATTAAACCGTCATGACGCCGAACGCAGATGAATTATTATTTCTATAAAAAATGTTAATAGTTGACTAAGTAACCAAAAAAATCTCAGCCTTGCCTGAAGAGGGGAGTAATAAAAACTCCCGAAACGTTGCAATAAAAAAATTGCTTATACATCGTTTGCAGTGATCAATTTATTCACCCCATATCTTTAAAATGGCATAACTCGGTTAAAAAAAAATCGTAGAGGGTCGATTTTTTTTAATACTCGTTGGAAAGTGTACTTTAAGATGGTGTTTGTGGTTTTTTGAAAAAAAAATTTTTGGTAATCCAGGCAAACGTGCAAACTATTGCGTTTTTTAAGAAAAAATGTTGGTAGGCCTGATTAAGACATAGCAATGTGGCATTGTCTCGCAGCTATTGGATATCATTTTTTTCTAAAAGTGCACATAATTCCCTACAAAAATAAAAAAAAAATTATCTCAATACGATGAAAATTGACCGAGTTACAAGCATTTGAAAAATGTCAATTTTTCGATGAAAAATTTTGTTACGATAACTTTGTTGCGCAGTGTATATGCGTATGTGCGTGATTCTGGGATTCTTAAAAGATTGTTCACAACGGCTGGGTTTTTGCGTAGAGACCGGAAATAGAAGCAGGTACCGCAGGCAAACATCATTGGGGTCGGGGGTTGTGGGGTTTTAGTTTATTATATAATTGACACAACTTTCATTACGCGAAAACCCAGCCGTTGCGAACAATCTTTTAAGAATCCCAGAATCACGCACATACGCATATGTATATATGTTGATATATGTATAATTCACAGGTTAAATAACGAATCAAACGGAACATGATGGGAAAGAATCAATCGATGCTACGTATACTCATAATCGATATAGTTCCGCGTGACGCCGATAGATGGCGAGGTACATCTGAATGCTAACCGCAAGAAGAATTACGAAGTGTAGGATATAAGCACCCCCCATTTCCGCGATTATCTTCGTACTATTAGTCTGCTTGTCATTCTTAGGAGCGAAACAGACTTGCTAATTTTCTATAAAAATTTCAATAAGAGTTTATTCTGAGTTTTTTTTTTTACTTTAAAAGTAAATTGTAAATATCCTTATTTATTACATTTTAATATTCAATACAAAACTAAAAAGAAACCCTTTAAGCAATTGAATACACTTGCTCTTCGGTTGAAAAAGATTGATTCTAATTTAGCCTGGATGAAACAGATAAAGTTTGCTCTTACTGTTATGATAAAATAGTTTAAAAGCTCGAAGATTTATCTATATCCGAATTAATTTCATCAGAGTCGAGTGAACGACTAATAGTATCTACTCCATCGTCAAATCAATCTTCAACTGCTTTCGGCCAAGAAACAGCTTATGCAATCACCAAATTTGAAGTAACTGAAGTAAATAATCCAATTAAATATCTTAAATTAAATGTTACACCATCAAAAAAATTAGGATAAGTTTATGTGACAGAGCTTAGGGTTCGATTGTGATGCTTAAAAAAAATGAAGAAAGTGTATGATGTTTCCGAGTTGTCCAACCTTGAAGAATCCTGTACTTGTTCAAAATGTAATGATTCAATTGAAAATACAAAACAGTGTTTGAATAAATGTTCATCTATGAATGAAAAGGTAAGATTTTTATTCATTACATCATTTAACTTCAGCAGAGAATCACTCACTTACTCACTCATTTATTCTCTGTCTCTGACTCTCTCTCTTTCACTCCTACTCCAACCACTGTCCACCAACCACCACTTATTGTTCACCTTTTACCAAGTCGGCAAATGGCAGTTAATATACAATAAGAATAGCTTACTAACATCTGAATTATATAATACACTTTAAACTATGCGCTAATATTATTATATTTATAGTATGCACTATATATTTTTCTATCGCTTATCGACCACGTATAAAGATATAATATAAATGAGAAAAAGTAGGTTTAGTTATTAAAATCTTTATTAAAAATTTACTTCGACTTACAAATTTTTTATATTTTTAGTTTGTTGTTGTAATAGAAATAGTCACACTAATAATTTCTTGATTTATTTAATGGCTCCCTTTCAGGTATGGGTAAAGGTCGATTTCTTTTGAAAAATCCACACTGAAATCATAAATATATTCGATTATTAGTTAGTTTCTATGAGTTTCAGTAAGCTTTATTTCTTTATTAACTAGTACTAAATTATTCATCTGGGATCGACGGTGGTTCGGTCGGCAGAACCATGGGCACGTAATTCGAAGGTCTCGGGTTCGAAACTAAGTCTAGGCCGATAGATAGAAGAACTGTTGTAAAATATTTCATGAGCTTTGTTTACAATCATACCGTATAACTTCATCGCTATTTAGCATTGAGTGAAAGTATAAATAATACGACGCTAAATAATATAAAATAAAAAAGAATTATTCGTATAATCCTTATAAGTCCTTATAATTCTTATAATCCTTATAGAAGCTAAATCTATCTCAAAATTCTAAAAAATTTTTAAAAACTGATTGTAGTAATACATGCGACAACTATGCAAGGAAATTCAGCGGGAATAATAACTTCACAAAAAAATATTACAAAATGCTTACATACTTAATTATAACACACATACCTCCAAAATAATAAGTAAAATAAAAAAATATTTAGATAATATTTAAAATTTTTCTTGTTTTGGTAAGTCGTACAATATAGTACATGCCATCCCATTGTAAATTCATTTCAAACCATTTACGTTCGATTTTTCGTCATTGAGATATCTTAATTTGAAGAGTGACAGCAAAAAAACGGTTTTTGTCGGTTTTTGCAAATTGGATAGCGACCTTGGGAAAAACATAAAATGGTTTAGCAGATCTCAAATTGATCCTCATCAAAAATCAAAAGCGGAATCACTTTAAGTTTTTCAAAAATTTTCAAATATTTTCCATCTCTAGGACTTGAAATTATCCCAAAAACTAGAAAAATAAGAAAATATCAATACATAGAAAAACAATTGTTATTGTGTAGTGATGATTTCACACCCTCGGAGGGTTGATGAGTGGATTTTCAACCCTTATTGACAGATAATGAAGAATTTTAATTTTTTAATTTTGATTTTATAGAAATAATAAGGGTAATTATGCAAATTTTCAAATAACTGAAAGTGATGCGTCTTTACGATCAATTTGAGACCTGCTAAACCATTTTATATTTTTTTCCAAGGTGGCTATCGAATTTTCAAGAATCGGTAGATCTTGAGGTCACTATTTTATAAATATGCAAGACCATAACTGCTTGTTATTCCAATTATTTTCTTTTGACATAAGTTTTAGAAATTTTAATTGGTACATCATGCAGATAAAATGTAGTATGTAGATGATTTAAAAAAGATTTTAAATACGGAATCTAGTACTAAAATAGTAATGAAAATATTTTCACCTTGTAATTTCTAAAAATAGAAAATTCTTGTAATATAAGATGTCTCAAACTCTTGAAATGGATGTCGGGGGAATTTAATAAGTGTTTGCAAATATCAGTAAAGACTATGGAGCTAATTAGAGGAAAAAATAACTATTATTAACGGAGTACTCGGTGAATAAAGTTCCCCTATATTTTTTTCTTTTCTGGGAAAATGAAGGCGGAGAGAATTAATTCCCTTTCGTAAATTCCTTCAGTTGGTATTTAAGCTATTTTTTACACGCTTTTATTTCACGTCCGTTTGTCAGTCAGTCTGTCTGTCTGTAATAACATCTGAGAAACTCCATTTGAGACACTTTTTGTCGATAAAAAATTCTGAAGTTCTCATAGAGTTTGGTCTTGGTTCACATTACATGAATTCATTGTTATATACATAACAGGGTTCATGCAGACCGATTTCTTATATATCGGGGTTTATGGAGCCCCGGGCTGAAAAGGAAAGTATAATAAAAGCTTCGGTTTTAAAAGAGTTGGGAAAGAAAGGTAAAGTAAATAAGAGAAGAAAGTACAAAGAAAAGCCAGAATAGAAAAGTGAGGTTAGAAAGGACTAGAGAAATGAGGGGTAAGGGAGTTTGGAGACTGAGAAATGGGATATATAGAATATTAGAGGTAGTGCAAAGAGAAATAAAGAAAGGAAGAGACATAAGGGGAAAACTAAAAAAGGCGAGAGAAATATTGGACGACGCAGTAAAGAAAATACAGGAAGACAGAGAGGAGATAAAAGAGCCTATGGAGGAGGGCATGAAAAAGAATAACAAATCAACAAAGGAAATAGAGGAAATGAAAAAACTAAAGCAAAAATGGGAAGGGCACGAGACCAGGTACGAAATGGAACGGAAAAAAGAAGACAAAACAAAGTTAGACGACAGGTTGGAGGACATGGAAGAAAGGATGGAGGGTTTGGAAAAAAGGACGGAAAATTACAAGAAACTTACCGAAGAATATGAAAGAAAAAGGATTAAAAACAATGTAATTATAACAGGGATTGAATATTGGGACGACGAGAGTGAGATAGGAGGACAAGTTAAAAGATAGTTCGAAGAAAAGTTGAATATTAATCCGAAAATAAAAAGAGTGGAAAATAAGGACAAAGAAAAGTATGATAGAAATAGAATGTGAAAGCTGGAGCGAAAAAATGAAAATTATGGTGAATAAAAAAAAGTTTAGAGGAACCAGGGAATATATAGAAGGGGTCCTAACAAAACAGGAAAGAGAGATGCAGTGGAAAATTAGAGAAATGAAAAAAAATGGGAAAAAATGATGTGAGCTTTGAGATCAGGAAAAATAAAAGGGAAATATACCTTGAAAGTAGTATATGGAAAGCTATACACTGGAGAGGATATTTTGGTATGGGTCGAAGAGGAAAAAGGTCTAACCAGGGCTAATGAAAGGTAAGGGAATTGAAGAGGCATCGAAAAGAAGAGCGAGAAAAAGAAAACAGAGGAAGAAAAGAAAATGAAAGAAGAAAAGAGAATGGAGGACTAGGAGAGACGAAAGGCAAAAAAGAAAAAAAAAGGAAGGAATAGGAAGAAAGAGTAATCAGTGGTGAAAGAGAGCGATGATAGGACCCAAAGAAGGGAAACTTGCATCATAAGCAGAAAAAGGTAGAAAAAGAAAAGAAAATATTGGAGGAGTGAGAGAGAAAAGCGACATAGAGAAGGAAGGTATAACAGCCCAAAACGAGACAGAAAGAAGTAAAGAAAGAAGACAAGGGTGAAGAACAAAGAAGAAAGAGAAGAGTTGATTAAAGGCATTAGAAAGAAAATAGGACGAGACAGAGAATAGGTTAGATAGAAATAGAAAAAGAAAAGTAATATAAAATAGAGCGAGAATAGGCAAATAGGAAAATGAAGTATTTTAGAATAGAGAGAGAAGAAAAATCCTGGACGGCGACCAGAAGGAAATAGGAGCCAGAAGGAATAATACAAGTATAACTTGGTATATAAATTTGTAAAACATAATGTTAAAATAAAGATTATTATTATCTATTAAAATTTCCGAAAATAGAAGGAAGCGAAATATACATATCGTGAGAATTATTTCTTTAGTAACTCTTCTTTGAGGTACAGATTTCGCGGCCGGGCTCCATAAACCCCAATGGCCATAATGCATATACAGAATATATATACTATAGATAACTACTATAGGTTTTTTGGAAAATTTTTCGTAAACTCATCATAATTGGTGTATTTTTTTTATACGACGATGCTGGCGTATCCTGTATTCATTAGAAAACTGTGCACAAGGTATGAGTCATTCGACTTTCAAAAGATTGATCTTGAATTCTTCAAAAACATCTCAATTCTCAACTTGAGTTGCAGCTTGCATTACTGCATTAAGGTCATGTCTCGATCTCATGAAAATCAGTTCGTATTTTACGTTAACGAGGATTTACCGATAGTCTTCGGCGAAACCGAAAATCATGTTGAGAGATACGAAAACTTCGAAATAGCCCGCATTATTGGTTATTTGCTGCGCTTCCGCCACGTTAATCTCACCTGCGTTCTCGATAATCAAAACCTGATTCGGATTGAGCGTTACCCAACCTGTCATGACGTTGATTAAATCAACGTTCTTACATCTATCGATTTCTATCGAGTTTGTTTCATAGCGAATTTTCTCAAAAAGATGACAAACACCGTTGATAACTAGCTTTCCTATGACGTGTATAGAATTACTCGTAGGTAAATGGTTCAAGTCTTGATGTTGAATGGGTATGCGGATTTCATCGTTGTTATTAAAGTTTGACGAAGTATGTGGTTAATGAGTAAGAACTTTATAGTGAAACACTGACTCGTCTTATGTTACACCTGACTGTATATTTAGAATTTTTTCCATTTCTTTGTAGACAGCAAAAAATTATACACGTAATTTTCCACTAGGAACGATTTTTAAGGCTAGACTCTTGAGGAAGTAAATGTTTTGCCGTGTTAACACTTTGACTAGTCGATTATATCTGATTGTAATCGTTTCCCTGCGAAAATTAATTAAATTATCGTCCTGATCGACTAGACGTATTTTTATTTATTTTTATGTGTTTAAGGTGATTGGTAGATAAGTAATGTGCGAGGAAACCTCGATAATTTTACATTTGGTGGTACTGCGAGAAAGAATTTCTAAAACGTGTGCACTCTGCGCTCGTTTATATGGGATCCCGAAGTGATGTTACACTCTACTCTCAATGTGTTGACCTCTAGAATTGCAACTGGCAGATTAGAGTCGTGAGTGATGTTTGGTTGTCGAATGCAGGGAGTAACTCCTAGTACTCGACCAATAGAATCTTTAGAAATAAAATCAATTTGATGACCGCACTTAATTGCACTACGAAGTGTATTGCTGTTCGGTTTTTAAGAAAAATTAATATTCTTATGCGACAATATTATATAAAGATATTTATCGATATCCTCAATCCCGTAGCTACTTGTTAATAAGCTAATAATCTCCGCATTTATGTATAACTTTTTGTTACTATCATCTATAATAGATATTAAATTAAAAGTTAAAAGTTCTACTAAATCGACAGCGTGATTTTTATTTGACGAGAGTTTCCGCGCTTCCAAAATAAATGAATTACCCGGAAGAATTAGAGTTCATGATTCTTCAATGACTCTTCGATCCTAATGACTCAAGATTACAGCGCTACCTCCTTATATAGCTTGCCACATAAAAACTTGTGGTAGAGATGACCGCAAATGTAAGTATCAAAGCTTTGATATCTGTCGTGCTTGTATTTGACCTCTTTACCTCCGAAATACGATACCAAATCTAAGGATGATTGAAGATCTCCTAAACTATCTAACTAAACAACGTTTTTGCCTCGCTTACGACAGGCGACCCAATACGTACCGATATCACGTGCATCGTCCAAACTCACAATTTCTGATTCAGGGTACAGAGATCTTTAGACTTTAAGCATATTTAATCAGGTCAGCATCGGTGGGTGCGGGGTGACGTAATCTATTTAAAACTTTTTCCGGTATGAGGCTTAAGATAGAGGTCAAATCTTTTCTTATGTGGTTTGAGACACAGACACTTACCAATAGCGATCGAATTCATAGTTATATTATGTCTTTCACAAATGTGTAACTATTTTCAACCAGATATTTTTTTTAAACTAAATAAGAAAATTTTATTATGATATTTGACTATATTCTACCTGCAAAAGTCTCTCATAGTTCTATAAGCACAGTCGGTGAATCACTCGAGCATAATGACCTCAACACGTAATATACCGCACTTCGAGCTGGAAGACGCCGATCCTTCTCCTTTGCTGTAAATGTTACCTTCATCCACCTGACAGATTCGAATCACGCCAGACAAAAGTATTACCATAGACTATAATGGATGCATCGTTAAACTAGATTAGAGGAGAAAAGAGCTAAACTTAGAAAGGATCCTATTACCCTTACCAAAATAATTAATAGCACTCTATTGTCATACGACAATTCAAGCGGAGAGAGATGTTCGAAAATGACCTTTGAAAACAGTACAAGACGAGGGCTGGCCATGTACGAACTACATAGACCTACTATGCTCTACTGAGATCTATTGAGATCTACCGATGCCTACTGAGACCTACTTAGATCTACTCAGATCTTCAGATACCCACTCAGATCTACTTAGAACTACTGAGATCTACTAAGATCTACTAAGATCTACTGATACCTACTGAGATCTACTAAGAGCTATCGATATCTACTTACACCTACGGCGATCTACTAAGATCTACTGAGAACTACCACGACCTACTGATACCTACTCAGACTTACTAACATCTACTGAGATCTTCAGATACCTACTCAGATCTACTGAGAACTACTGATATCTACTACGATCTACTAAGATCTACTAATAGCTACTGAGATCTACTAAGAGCTATCAATATTTACTTACTCCTACTGTGACCTACTGAGATCTACTAAGAACTACTACGATCTACTGATACCTACTCAGACTTACTAAGATCTACTGAGACATACCCAGAACTAATGTTATCTAATGAAATCTACTAAGATCAAAATAGATCTACTAAGAACTACCGAGATCTACTTAGACCAACATAGATCTACTAACAAGTACTGAGACGAATTGAGATACACTGGGATCTACTTGGATCTTCTGAGATAAACTCAGGTCTTCTAATAAGTACTAAGATCTACTGAGATCTACTAAGAACTACTGCGATCTACTGGGATCCTCTGAGGAAATAGCTGGGAACTTTTGGGATCTACTGATGACTACTGATATCTACTTCGATCTCCTGGCATCTACAGAGACCTACTGTGATTTATAGAGAGCCACAGACATCTTCTGATACCTTATCCGATCTACTAAGTGCTACTGATATCTACTAAAATCTTCTGATATCTGCTACGATATACTGAGATCTACTGAAATCAACTCATATCTACGGATACCTACTGAGATCTACTGAGATCAACTAAGATCTACTGAGACATATCCAGAACGAATGATATCTACTCAAAACTACTAAGATCAAAATAGATCTACTGAGAACTACTGAGATCTTCTGAGATCTACTTAGACCAACATAGATCTTCTAACAACTACTGAGATGTATCGAGATACACTGGGATCTACTTGGGTCTATTGAGATATACTCAGGTTTTCTAATAAGTACTAAGATCTACTGAGATTTACTGAGACCTACTAATACCTACCGAGAACAACTGAGATCTACTAAGAGCTACTGAGATCTACTTAGACCCACAGACATCTACTGATATCTACCGAGGTCTACTGAAAGATATACTGAGGCCTACTGAGATTTACTCACACCTACTGAGATTTACTGCCATCTACTGAGATCTACTGTGATCTAATGAGAACTACTGAGATCTACTGGAATCTACTAGGATCTACTGGAATCTACTGCGAGATCTACTGAGATCTACCAAAATCTACTAATGACTACTAAGATATCCTGGGATCTACTGATAATGAAATCTACGGCCATCTACCGAGACCTACATTGATCTACTAAGATCTACTGAGACGTCCTGAGATGTCCTGTAGAGTGCGATGTGCCTAGGCCTAATAAGATCTAATGAGATCTACTGAGACCTCCTAGGATCTACTGGGATCTACTGAGGTCTTCTAAAATCTACTGATTCCTACTGAGATTTACATAGATCTACTGAGATCTACTGATACCTACTCAGATTTACTGAGATCTTTTGATACCTACTGAGATCTACTGGGATCTACTGGGATCTACTGAGAGATCTACTGAGACCTACTTAGATTTACTGACATCTACTAAGATCTACTGTCGTCTATTTGGACCTACTGTGATCTAATGAGAACGACTGAGATCTACTGTGGTCTACTTGGATCTACTGGGAGATCTACTGAGATCTACTGAGAACTCCTAAATCTACTAAAATCTACTGAGATATACTCCTACTTACTGAGATATACTGACACTAGTGCGGTATACTGATATCTACTAACATCCACTAAGTTCTACTGAGATCTACCGTGATCTACTGAGTTATACTCAGTTATACTTATATCTGCTGATATCTACTGAGATCTACTGAGATCTACTGAGAAACTGCTTTAAGATACATTATTATTTTATTATTTTATTTTTATTATTGGTTTTAGTTTACATTTTATTTTGTTACTGGTTTTTGTTATCATTTTATTTTATTAAATATTTTTATTCAAAAAGAAAGCAAATGTATTATTATTTTGAAGTATTTTTGAAAATTTAGGTACAAAAATTTACAGATGCACATCTCAAATGATACAAAATTTCTTACTGCTACAGGTGAGTTGCAGCTATCATGTAAATTAAATTATTGTAAATGTTATTAGGTAATATTTTGTTCGATAAAAATAGTCAGGGCGCTATTTAAATAAAGCATTTTTGAAAACATAGGTACGAAAATTCTTAGGATGGGTTATAATTTTAATGATTAATTACTTTATCAGTTGAATTAAAATGTTATAAATTCTAACCTTTTTGCAAGGTTACAGCAATGTTCTGTTCCAGAAGGACGTGCAGCTAACATTGCAGCAAGAGAGTAACGTGCAGCTGAGAATTTACATACCTTTAGGAATGTTTTTGAAAATATTTTAATATCGAATCTAAATTTAAACATTTTAACTTCAGAAATATGCCTCTATCTGAGAATTTAAAATCAGTAGAAAAATATTTGATTGACCCTGTGCTTTTAATATTTCAAAGTATGTCCAGTTGTTGTTTAAGGGGGTCGTCTACCTTCGCAGTTTGAAAAAATCGATTTTTTTTGCATATTTCTTATCTAGATATTACTAGAAGCATGCCCTATAAAGAATTTGATCGAAAACATGCTGGTTCACGAGATGTGGAGCCTCAAACCCGGCACCGTGCGGACTTTTCGTATGTGTAATTAGAGTAGTAAACATTAAGTAAAAATAAATGTTGTTATGTTTCAAGGTTCTGAGGCTGAAATCTCTTGCCAGCGATTTGACTACGTCGCTCCAGCAGTGGTGCATTCAAGGACGCGTCAAGGGCAGAATATTAGAAAAACTGATTGTATATATCCAAGTTTGAGAATTAACTAATAAAATTAAAAAATTTTGTGTCAATATCATGTGTAGTTTTTTTGCGTCAAAAATAGGCTCGGAATTTGGACGTGAAGGTAGACGACCCCCTTAAGTACAAATGAAGCAAACCTTTAGTCCAGATTCCTAAATCCGAACTCTCAAGCAGCAAATTTGAAAGCAATAAGAAAACATTTAGTCTGTGCTCAATAATGATCTAAACAGTATGTGATTCCAGTTTCACAAAATTCTATTCATAATTTACACAGATTTTTGTCTCCGAAAATTTCCGAGACAAAATTCTCTAAGAATTGTTAATGGAATTTTATGAAACTGGAATCACATAATGTTTACATCTTTACCGAGGTACTGGCAGAGAGTTGTTTCCAAAAATTTATCTTCATCTTTACGTACTTCTTTAAATGCTAAAATCCGTAATGCAGGAGTCTTCTCAACTTTGGGACATTCTCTTAAAAACACAGGCTCCATCAAATATTTTTCTATTACTTTGCTACTATTTTTCTACTGCTTAATTGTATTTAAAGAACAAACTTACATACTTTTAAATATTAGAACATACCTATGTTCTCCAAAATGATTTATTAAAAATATGTATTGACTAAACTTGTAATGTCGAGGAAAAGAGACTGTTTATATAAATTAAATTTACATACTAGCTGTGATTAGCTTGTAAGTAAGAATGAATTTTAAAATTGAAAACATCTTCTTTCAAACAGAACATGGAGCTTAAATCGGTACGTGAGAGTTGGAACAATCAAATATATAAGATGATTTAGAATCATTTCATTTAAACAATTATCTACGATTCGCCTGTCATGCTGTGCATTATCATATATTATGGACATACAGCAGTTAGATTAAAAAATTAAGTTCTATACTCCCCTGTACAAATTAGAAGTTTAAAAACAGAGGAATTAAATAATATTACTTACAACAATTTTATTTAAAAAATTATTTAGTTTTATAATATCAGATGTGGGTTTTCGAAAAAATTAAAAATTTTTTAAAATATCTTAAAATACTTAGAATATATTTAAACGATCATTAATTGGGCCTCGTAATTTCAGAGATCGAATGATTAAGTTAGTTTATTCTCAATAAGTATGATTATTTACAATAAGCTTAGAAAAAATTCTAAATACAGTATTTTCTATTGTTTAAAGTCTGATCTTTTAATCGCCGATGCCAGAATTAACCTAAATGACGATCAAAAAAAGTTATAGCTTATTGTTATAATAAATGCGTAATTTTTTAAATATTTTTTATAAAAATTCGATATTTTAAATCCGAAATAGTTTTGCAGATGGTTGCAATATTAATACTTTGTGGACCAAATATTAAATCTTGTTGGAATTTTTTAATTTCATTCATTAGGAGCCGTGATATTGCTTTTCGAATACTGCAAATAGTGTTTAACGCCGAAAATACCAGTAATTTTGAGTTTTTATAATTTACAATTTATCGAAAAAGTTTGATGTGCAGCTAACTAACTCCACTATAAAGCTTATTTAAGCTGAGATGCCTTAATTTGAAGAAAAAAACTCCGGTCTTTTTCGCAAGTTTTGGTATGAGAATGTCTCAGTTGGTAGCTTAAGATTATCAAATTTTTAAAATTTAATATCTCGGCTTTAAAAATTGCACAAAATTGACTAAAAATGAAATTTAAGCTTAACGAAAATAAAGAAAATTTTTGTGTATTACAAAATTCGAAATTGCGAAGTTTAATACTATTTAGATTACTTGAAGTGCAATATCTCCACTACTGTAAAATATCAGCTGGCATATTAACTAATATATCAGTTGACAAATCAGTTAATTTGTCATGCCAAAATATGATGTGACCACCCTACTGAAAAATATCCGTATCAATCCGCATTTTCGTTATAAAAATTAATGAGAATTAATTAGAATCAATTAGAATTATTTGTTATTTTAATTATCCAAGCTAGCTATAATATTTAAATAATTGCTTTAACCAAAATGAAATTATATTAAAAATTAACATATTAACACTTATATGCAGAATTCACTCATTAGCTCGTCTTACCACCATCAAATGTATATAATCATCATCTACGAATGTGTTCTTTACCATTTAGAATTAATTAGAACAATAAATTAATTAATGTTAAAAATTAAAAAATAAAAAACAAATTGACTCGGCCGGGAATTGAACCTTACATCTTCGGATTATCAATCTCTTATCTTACCACTCGAACACATTAACTTATGACAACCGATGTAATTCTAATGTATATGAATGGTGTATAAATATATATAGAAAATGATTCTGTATAATAGTAATATAATATCTTAAATAGAAACGTATTAAGGATGAAATTGGGTCCTGATAGTATAATAATCACACTATATTGTGACGGGTGCGGGTAATTTTGCCGAAAAATAAATTTGCAGACGGGTAAACATGCCGAACAGTTAGAAACATAGAAGTAAAAAATGAAGAAAACAAATTTAACGACAACTAATGGTGCTTAAATATAAATAACGAAATATTAAAAAGCCGAAACCGAAAAATGTCTATTTTATTAATTCATACAGTTTTTGATGCAGAAAGGTAAAGTTACCGATAGATGAAAATATCATATAGAAGAAATACCGATTAAATAAAAATGCCGACAGATAATAATATCAGTTTGGGCAAATTCAGACTAGACAAAAATGCCGAAATTGAGAATTCCGATGGTTAAAAATGCCGAAAAATAAAAAATAATCGTATTTATATATAAAAATATTTATTTACTTAGACAAATAACTTATACTATATGTTATTGTTCTATTGTGAATAACAATATCAGTTCCTTGTAGATATTTCAAATTTCTATTTGGAATATTAATCCAATAAAGTCTGTGTTAAGCACAGAGCAGAAA
>UELV01094801.1:0-11389 GCA_900490015.1 Megastigmus stigmatizans | reverse complement strand
TTAACGTTATCTGGGCCCATAACCTGATAAAAGGAAATAATGGAGGTCCAAAGTATGTATTTATATATACAGTATTTATTGACACAGTTCAACTAAATAAAAGGTACAAGGATGGTATACAAAGGAACGTCCGCCTTGGATGAGCTTACTGAGCGTACTGACTACAGCGCGGCGCTTCGTAAACAAAATATAATAAAGACACATACTATATATCTTATATAGTCTAACGTGCTCGTGATTCCTATACATATACATATATTCTAACAGTCCCTGTAACTAAAAGTAACACAGGGAGGAGAAGAAGAGTGTAGACCTATGGTAACATCAATAATATTGTGACTGCTATGAAAAGTCGTCGAATTGTTTCCGTAGTCAAGTACCGTATCGTTGTCATCCACCATCATAATATCAATCCAGGTGTGAGAAGTGGAAGTGTGATGCGTCGAGCCATGCTGGATGATTTTCAGCGAGAGTTCATCAGCAAGACGCCGAATAAATCCCGCATCATCAGGTGTCGACAAAAGATCTGCATTCACATCACCCATTATTATTTTATGACTATAGGCTCCACAGAGACCACGAAGCGAAGTTAAAAAGTCAGGATCATTCTGAAAAGCAACTTTCGGAGCTCTATATATAACATTATCAGAAACAGTTGGGGAATCACCCTGCTGTACGGAGCACATAATGTATTCAGGAATACATGGTTTAACGGAACTGGTGCTTTTTGACTTATCATGAACAATAACCTTGAAATCGTTCCGTACATACAGGGCAACACCACCACTATTTATATTGCGAAGAGAGAGAGAGAGAGAGAGAGAGAGAGAGAGAGAGAGAGAGGGACAGACTCGCGATGAGTAGTGACGTGCGCCGGCGAAAGAAGAAGAGATGAGGCGCGTTGGAAGACGTGACGCACGAGGCGCGTTTCTAGGATGGAAAAGGAGAAACGCAGCGCGAAATAGCATCGTGAGAGACTTACGCGAAATAGTCGAGAGGTAGTTTATATACCGGCGCAGGCAAAAGTAAGGTAGACGTTCTACCATACCGACGAGTCAGGCACAACCATTTCAGAAGAGAGAGCGAGAGAGATAGAGAGAGTGCGGCGCAGTATGACGTGAGGAGTCGTACGTACGAATAAGAGAGAAAGAGTGAGTGAGAGTAACAGGCGTCGACGCGCGTTCATGCAGCGTCGTATACAAAGCGCCAAGTTTTTCGAACGACGAGAGAGAGCGTCCGTGCAACCGTTGGCAGAAGCGACATATACATATACGCACACACACATACATCCTAAAACTAAAGATTAATATCTATAATTGCATTTAAATTCATTATGTAATAACAAAAATTATAACAACTTAAGGCGAAATAATTTAAAATTAAGACAGGTTTATCTAAAGGTGTGTTTAACTAATGATGTGAACACTACAAAAACGGATCCTTACTAAAAATATCTAAAGAAAGTAATACTAAAGAACATGAAATAATTAAGAGAAGTTTTTGTTTCACAATAAATAATAATATTTTTAAAAAACGGAATGTCGATGTGTCTAACTAAAGCATAATGAATGCGTGTGTGCGTACGAAAATTATAAATTTAAATAATATACTAAAATATCTATTGTTAGTTCACAGGCACTCACGAGTGTGTGGGAAAAAGCCCAACTCACCACACCGAGTTCGAATCAGAGCGCTTGTCTGGCTCTCTTAGATAACGGCAAAATATAGGTGGCCACCTCCAAACAGAAAATGGTCAGGATTGACCATCTGCTGAGTGAGAATGAATTATGAATAATGGGGGCTCAATGACTATTGCCTATTGAGCCCCCATACATGACAGAGAGTGAGACTCCCATCAAGACACAGGAGTTGGAACAGATGCTGGACAAATATGAATCCAACTTAATTCATAAAATTGTAGATGGTCAGACTCGATTTTTGGAAAACCTGCGGGTCAAAATAAATGAAATGTTCACGAGGAAATTACTGGAGAGCCAGGACCTTATTGAAGGCACTATAGATGTACAACAAAGTCCTCAACCCCGAGTATTCAGTCAGCTAAAGACAGGGAGAAGGGTCACGGAAGCGAAACAGGGCGAAACGGGTCACAGAAGAATGAGGGCAAAGAAAAGAACCATCTGAGACTCCTATGACGAAGAGATAGATAGATAGATAGATAGATAAACTCCGATATTCCGGTCCCCAGCCCGGGGCCCTGTCGTTCAAGTGACAGGGAAGGAGGAGGGGGAGGAGTATCAACCTCGTTAAAAACCAAGGAACATCTGGCCCTGATGTTAGCACCTTGTTAAAGGGCTACTGTTTAGGATACAGTATAGGTGAAGGAACACTAATAAACAAACCAACTAATGACAGGATGGATGGTAACAAAACAGAACTACCCCAAAGTGGTACCGGTCAATCGGAGAATCCTCTCGCCGATTATAGTCTGGTGCAAGCCCAGGCGGTCGGCGCCGGCTCCAAGGATTTTGGGTGGAGTCAATATCTTTCTGAGAAGACTACAGCAGGGCCTTCCAATGCATGCAAGCGAACACAAGGACTCAATCGGTGCGGTAGAACATCACTTTCAAGGCGATCACGAGTGGGTGGTGGCTAGGAAAAATAGGAGAAATAGGAGGCAAGGAAAAGACCCAGAGCCGCAAAGAGAACGAATACCCCAGAAGGCACCTCCCAAGAGGAAGCTCCCTCGGCCAAAGTCAGAGGCGGTTTTGATTAAGTCGAGCGAAAATCACAAGATGTCGTACGCGGAAATGCTTAAGGAAGTAAAGCAAAAGGTCAGCCAACAGGAGGTAGGAGATAAGGTGGGGAGGATGCGCAGAACAAGGGATGGAAACTTGCTGTTAGAACTCCAGAACAACGTGAGCCTAGAAGAGGTAAGCGGAGCTATCCGCACAGCAGTAGGAAGTGAAATGCTGGTGAGGTCACTAGTTCTGACGGTCACGATAGAAGTAAAAGAACTCGAGGAGACGATTACCAAGGAGGAAGTCAAAGAAGCTTTCGTTGCAGCCCACAGAGAGGACATACCGGGACAGCTAGAAGTGAAGGCCCTCAGACCAGGCCCTAGAGGTACCAAGATCGCGACCGTCATAGCACCAAGATCCGTGGCAATGGAAAAGGTGATAAAGCCTGGCAAAATCCGAATTGGATGGGTGAATTCAAGAGCTCGGGAGAAGAAGATGGTTGTAAGGTGCTTCTAGTACTTGGAGTACGAGCACATCGCCTCGGATTGCAAGAAGAACTTCCAGGTAAAGTTGTGCTACAGATGCGGGGAGCCGGGGCACTTGGCTGCTACATGCCAGAACCCGTACAAGTGTCTAGCTTGGGAGTCGACAGGAAAACCCAGCGACCACAGGACAGAGGACGTTTCATGCGCCGCGTTAAGGATAGCTAGGAGGAAGCTCGAGCACAAGAGCGTTAATAGCTAATCCCCCAAGCCTAACTAAACTACATATAAACCTCAATCGGTCTCGGGGGGCACAAGATCTTGCTATCCAGACTGCGAGGGAAAGAGGGGAAGCTATAATCATCGTCTCCGAACAAAACCGGGATCTTGATAACGCGCAGTGGTATAAAGATAAGAGGGGCGACGTTGCTATATACGATTGTGAAGACTTTGGCAGCATGAGAGAGGTAGCATTCAGAAATGGCTACGTAGGCATGGCCATTCGACAGCTGGCGGTGTTTAGTTGCTATTTTTCACCGAATGCCCCAGACGTGCAAGTAGAACAGGATCTGTCTGCACTGGAACAGCAGATCGGTAAGTGGAAGGGCTCATTAGTAGTGGCGGGCGATTTTAATGTCAAGGCTATTGAGGTATATGAAGGGAAATAATACACTTTAGTTATGCATATGTAATAATTGTTTATTATAATATATCTCATCCACATCAATACGAGTGCCTCGGAGTCTTTCGGTGTGCTCGTCTCAATAGCTCGACTAATACTGAACTAACTGCGATGAATCTCGCTTGTTATTATGTCGCCAACGCGCTTACACATAAACACACGAACGCTTGTAAGCAGGATAGAAATAAGCGTCGACCGTGTCTCGATGCTCACTATAGATGAGAGTAGTCAATACAAAATATGATATTATCTTCAACAAAGGCAAGGGCGTGGACTGGAGGCCCGCGAGATTCAAGAGGCGATACTGTCAAAGAAATGACGTCAACCTACAATCTTATAGCAGCAAATCAACCAACAGTACATACTATAACGGGGGAATTTGACTGAGCGTGAGAGCGACTCGGTAGCTTCCCGCGTTTATAATTAGGAGGCAAAGGACGGTTGATTTACCGTTCAAATTTTAATAAGTTATGTTATTTACAATTTTAATAATTATCTGCATAGGCAGAGTGAATCAGGGCGCCAGGCACTGGATTTTTAAATTTACTCAATTGGATTACTCTAAACTCGAACAGTGCCACTCGATTAATTGATTTGAATTAAATTCCTTTTTTACTTATTTATGCGCGACTAGCCAGAGGCAGAGTCATGAGGTCGAACGGCCAGAGACGTTCGAGCTGAGTCTCGGATTGTGGACAGACACGCACATACACATGCGATAATATTAAATAATGAAAATAGATAAGTTCACACTCTACAAATTGGTGTTGATCTTTCACAATTTAAGTCCTTTAATAGGTAAATAAATAATTACAAAAGACCTCTGAGAGGCATGCTAATTTCATTCTAACAAATAAAATATAATGAGAGAGTCTAGTGGAATATCCAAAAACCTGTCGCAGGCACGCTATTTATTTAAGTGACTCTACTATGAATTTGATTGGCATGAAATAAGATTTTAAATATTTGCCTTGAAGAGGCACGCAATACGCCTTACAATATTTTTGAGTCGTTTGGCTCACCAAATTTTGCGTTGCTCCACCTCAAATCTCGAGCGTACGTATACGTACGCGAAAAGTTAATAAACAAAAAAAATAACTACAAACACGCGAGGACGAAGACACTCTAGCGCGGAGTTAAAGCCACCAAATTGGCACAAAATTATAAATTGAATTTAAATAAAAAACTGTAAAACCGCGTAAGGCAAATCCTACCCTTTTGTAGCTCCTGCTCGTATCGAACGATTTTAATCAGCATCGGGCCTGGAAAAGCGAGGCAGTTATTGTACAATATTAAAATCAATTTTAATAAAGTAATAATTTACAGAGTCAAAACGAACGAGCGCTGCCAACAAAAAGGCACGGGCGCTATCACTATTCACGAATTGGGCTTTTACGCGATATAGATGATTGCAACTACGCGGCGCGGAAGACTCCGGAGAAGGTGTTGTCTGTTCGGCAGCGAGAAGAAAAGAGGCCAAAGCAAGCGTCGCCGAGTCCGTCGAGGCCCGCAGCATCCTTCACGCTGCTGTCACGTCGCACGCTGATTGGTGCGCTCTAGTTCGGTACCACATCGGAATGTACTTTTCCCTTGCTGCTGTAAGCACAGGCACTTCAAGTATCTTTTGTGGAATTTTCCATAATGTTAGAATTTTAAAATATTCCAATTCGATACTGGGGATACTATGTGCCAGCAGGCAATATTCAATGGAATTTTCCGCAGATGTACGAATTAAAATTCGTAGGCAAGAAGAGCGAGGCATTAGAAAGCCTATAATGCTCTCTTGCATAAACTGCAAGAAAATATTTTGGAAGCCCCTTTTTTGAGATGAAAAAGGGTGCTTTTAAGAGAGTTTTAAAAGAGAAAAATAATAATGACAAGGAGGCAGAGGCAAAAATAGAGATAAAAAAATAAGAATGCATAACTTAAGCATCTGCAACATGTAGATATTCTGAGCGACGGAGCGGCGCATCCTGGAGGTTGCAGCGGAATCTTCTGTTGGTGTCTCTTGACCCTGAAAGAAGGTCCCGGCGTTCGTCGACGCGTATTTGCGTAGGCATAAAATAAAAAATAAAAATAATAAATAAACGGTCAATATAAAACGGTCGGAGACGAGAGGTGGAGGGACGTCCCTTCTGGCTGCTTATATTGCCTTTTAAGGCATTTTTAATATTTCAATTCGTGCGATAAACGTGCGAAAATCCGCCACGTTACAATACTTACCAGAAGGGAGCAGCGAGATCAGCACTGGACCTGACCTTTGTATCGCCGGTAGTAGGAAGAAAACTTTCCTCATGGGAGGTACTAGACGCTCAGCGATCACCGATATGTTTTGGTCAAAATAGTAGAGCATCAGAGGCAACAGAGGAAATATCGAGCAGCAGCAGGCTGGTCGCTCAAAAAGATGAACAGGGAAAAATTCCAGGAAATGATCGAAGCAATAAACCCAGAAGAATTTTACAGCGCTACCGCGGCACAGGCATCTAAAGTTCTCGTGAGAGCCATAACAGAAGCGTGCAATATTTCAATGCCACGCCGGCCATCCTCGTACCACAAGAAAGCGGTCTACTGGTAGAGCGAGGAGCTGGCGAGACTCAGGAAGTAGTGCAATAAATGCCGGAGGATATTTCAGCGAAGTAGGAAGGCGAATTGGCAAAACGCGTTGGAGGAACAAGAGACGTATAAAGCAGCCAGAAGGATATTCAGAATAGCGATCCGGGTGAGCAAGAGCGAATGCTGGAAAAACTTCATCGAGTCGATAAACAGAGATCCTTGGGGATTACCGTACAAGATGGTGATGAGCAAACTGCGGAAGTCTCAGAGTACCAGCATACCGGAAGACGAGCTAAGACAACGAGGAATCGTCGAAGTACTATTCCCAGCGGGGGAACCACGAACGAGCTTCCCGAACGAAGAGAGCAATCAGGCAAATGAGCCTTTCACTATAGAAGAGCTGAAGATAAGATAGGTAACCGTGGAAACCGGGTCGCCGTTGACGAAGGATAACATAATAGCGACCATGCTTTCGACACAAGAAAACTGGGACAAAATAGCCACCTTCATCAAGGAAACTATAAAGGCCAAAGAAGAAAAGGAGAGAGAAGAAAGAAGAAATGACTGAAGAGAGAAGAAAGAAGAAAGAAGAAATGATTGAAAAGAGAAAATGAAGAAATGACTCAAAAGAGAAGAAAGAAGAAATGACTGAATAGAGATCAAGACTGATGGGTTAAGAAACCGCATCCAAAGAGGAATCCTTTGGGATTGGAAGAGGCCGCACTGAAGTAATGCCCAAGAGTAGTTCCGGTGGGCACCAGAGGAGGAAAGGGGGATTTCGGGTTACGGCTTCGCATCAGTAAAACGAAAGGGTTTTAGTTGATATGCCACGTTGGAGACTCCAACACACGGTGCGACAGTGGGGTTGAGACCATTTCGACAATTTCAACAACAATGCGTGCTATGGTCCCTAACGGATTTTCACCCTACAACTCCCCACAAAAAAATATAGATAGATGGATAGAATGCGCAACCAGCCCAGCTGCTTTCTGTAGGGGGTGATGTGCTCATCCCTCCTAACACCGTAGATAAATCGCACACATGTGTTGTTCAGTCTCTGTAGCCTAATTCTTTGTTCGCCGGACGCGTCACGACTCACCAGGGTGCAGTAATCAAGATGGGGTAATACTAGAGTTTACACCAGCCTTCCGCGTAAGGCCTCGGTGATACATGCCCTTATAAACCGCATACTGTAAAGGGCTTTATTGACTTTTTCGTTACACAATCGACCTGCGGTTTCCACGTTAATTTCCTATCTAATGTAATACCGAGGCTTACGACGGTGTCGGAAAAAGGCCCAAGCACTCCAGCCCCCATATCAGCGTCTGGCAATTCGATTTTGACCAAATCATTAACGTATTTACGACAACCAAATATAATTGCTTTGGTCTTGCCAGCATTGAGACGGAGGGACAAGCGCCCCGCTCACATCGACACCAATCGTGCTGCATCAGACAGACGAGCTATGCCCTCCAGAAGTTCACCCGCAGGAACATGCATGTGCTTGACTGACCCACGATCAAAGAGGTCTTTAAGGTTATTGATGCAGAGACTAAAGAGGACCGACCTCTGTGGTACACCTAATTTGTCTCAGCCCACGGAAAAAAAACATTTTTAGATAAAACGCGTTGAGTACGGTCTTGTAAATACGATTTAATCCACAGGAGTGCGGACCTCGTGAACCCGAGATCGCGCAGTTTGCTCAACAGTCTCGTAGCAGAGATGGTATCAAATGATTTGTGGCAGTCAAAGAGCATCAGCAAGGTGATCATCCTTCGTTCAATGTCTATGCGAATGTCGTCAGTCAGTTTAAGCAAGTCTGTCTGAGTACTGTGATGTTGTTTAAACCCTGCCTGAAAAGGATCGAGAATGTAGAATGTAGAATGTAGAATAGTTTTATTGGAGATCGGGGGGTTTTACCACATTTGGCCTATTTGCATGGTACATTTGCATAATTATTATAAAAGAAAAAAAAACAATATAGTAAAATAATACATAAAAATAACAATAAAATATATACTTTAAGAATAAAAACAAACAATATATAAATTTAAGTATGAATTTGAGACCCGATTATACTGTCTATAAATAATGAAAAAAGGAAGCGACATGCAATTTTGAATAAAATTTGAAATAAAATATGTTAGTTAACTGAAAATTGATAAAAGAAAAATGAAAGAAAACTAAAAGAAAAGAAAACGTGAGAGAGGCAGTCTCTTCAGATTACTAAATCCTGAAGCTCGATGTCGTAGGATGTCCTCAGATGTCGCTCACCTCAGCCATCCACTCTCAGGCCCTCAAGCTCCACTCGTGCGTTCCAGTCGGCCCGATTGCGTGCTTCAAGGTGGGTGAAGAAGTTGGCCTTGAAGCTAGGCACACGATCCGGGTCGAACTCCAGAGGCCCCAGCTAATTTAAAAGATTGGACGCGATGATAGGTTGGGTTGCGGTACACCAAGATGTTGAACGCCAGAGAGCCTATGAAGAACTCTCGGCGTTTGGCGGCAGAGAGCCAACCTAGGCTAATGCGGTGTGGAGTGACGTGGCCCATGCGAGGGACGCCGCCACAAACAAAGCGCACACACGCATTAAGTGCACGCTGAATTTTGGTTCTGCGCGTTTTGTCTAGATCGTGATAGACAGCGCACGCATAATCTTAATAAGTTCTTCTTCGTTGGAATAGATAGGGCATGCTTGTAGTATTTTAGGGTACGAATCGAACAGAAGACCCGACGTAGAATTTGATTAACGTACGGGGTTCAGTCGAGAGTGGGGGTAATTATCACACCAAGATTCTTAACATGGGATGCGTAAGGAATAGGAACCCCGCGAACTGTGACTTTGGGGATGCTCTCTAGGTCAAGGGGAGAAATGAAGGCTTCGCTACCCAAAAGCATAGCCTTGGACTTCGCGAGGTTAAGAGAGAGGCCGTTTTCGGTAGCCCAGACGGCCACCGCAGCGATGCCCTCACGAAGATCGGCAGGCGGGAATGAGTGGTAAATTTCAATGTCATCAGCGACGATCATGTGCCGCGCGACACTCAGAATTGACGGCAAATCATTAATGAAAGCGATGAAAAGCAGCGTGCCCAGGACGCTTCCCTGCAGAATGCCGGCTAAGACCCTGAGCCAATCTGAAGTCGCGCCACCCTCATCGACCACCGCCTGCAGACGATCATGTAAGTAAGCGTAAAACCACGCGAGGGCAGCATACGAGCACATAAGGCGCTTGAGCTCCAAGAGCAGGAGACCGTGAGGAACCGTATCGAATGCTTTACAGAAGTCGAAGAGTAAAAGCACGGTTATCATGTGCTTGTCAATGGCCGTCCTCACGTCATCCAAAACCCCCAAGAGGACCGTCTGGGTGCTGTGACCCTTACGGAACAGAATGCCGGTCCTGGACAGATAGCTGGTAATTTGAGAGTGTACAATATTCTCGAGCACCTTAGAAAGAAAAAACAGTAGAACGATAGGACGAAAGTACGAAACTGAGGATGGAGCAGAAATCTTTTTCAAAGCCACTAACTGTGCCCTCTTCCAAGTACCCGGAAAGACCCCCCGATATAATATACAATTTCTAATAAAACTATATAATTCCCCAACACGGACAAGGACATCGCTACAACACTCTACGGTATGTCATCTGCACCCCTCGCCTGTGATGAAAAATGAGATATGGCGAGAACTACATCTGGGAAAGAAACGGATTGAAAAGAAAAACCATAATCAGATGCGGACTGTATAATATCCATTACATTATCTATATTCTCATTGGGTGCGACTGACACTCCTCCATGCTTTTCGGCAAGAGGCCGAGATTACGCATTTCCCTCCAATTATCTTTCCTATGATCAAGAGCGTTAGAAACCTGATTACTAAGATAAGAGATACGCTCTTGATCCATATGCATCTCGACCACATTACGTGAACGAAGAAATTCACCCAGGAGCACAGAAATCCCGGTTCTTTTGTACCGTCTGTGCGTAGCGTCGCCTTTGTTGATGAGCAGCTGAAGTCCTACGCCAATCCATGGGGCTTTCCCTCTACGAGAAGTCACAGTTTTAAACGGAGCAAATTCATTAATAGCCTCCAATAGATTGACGCTCAGACATTCAAGTGCCTCATTTATATAGAAGTCAGACTCTAAGATATTTTAGGAAAAAGACGAGCAATCGCAGCGACACAAAACTCATTGAGCTCAGTCGAGTATATGTTACTGTAGCTTCGGAAGCTGAAAGTCTCTTTAGGGGGAAGCACAACGTAAATATCAATGTTTTTTTTTTTTCGGGGCAAGCGGAACTTTTTATGATCCATAGGGGGACATATGTCTCCCGCTGTCTGGGACTCACCTGTTCAAATGGTCAGGCATACCCACTAAAACCCCTCCACCTTGAACACGTAGCAGTTTGTGTTCCCTCCCCTCCGTGCATTACTTCGTAGGGGGGACTGCCACGTCTTCTCGTGCTTATTACGCGCATACCGGTCTGGGGCCGCCGTGTGTAGCTCCTCCCAAGAGGAGCCATCTTCTAAGGACGGCTGGAATATTGCATGCTGTCCATATCCTGTTTCTTTCCGCGTAGGACCGTCTCCACAAATGCGGCCACCTTTGCCCATTTATCGTGACCCTGGAGCATCATACCAATGACGTCGTCCGGCGTGATACTTCCAAGGTCGGCTGCAAGTGTGCTGTACCTGGAAAGATCGCATACCAGTTTCCGTGCGCACTCTTGGCACCGACAGTTCTTGTACAACACCCCTGCTAGTGCTCCTGGACTGGTATTTGTGAAAAAATGCCGCTAAATAAGATGGTTCATTGAGCCGGAGGATTTTATACATGAGGATGGCGGCAAAATACGTCCTCCGACTGTCGACGCGCAGCCAGCCCAGTTGCTCTCTATAGGGGGTGATGTGCTCATCCCTCCTAACACCGTATATGAATCGCACACATGTATTATTAAGTCTCTGTAGTCGTGTTC
>UELV01094798.1:0-11890 GCA_900490015.1 Megastigmus stigmatizans | reverse complement strand
ACGCTATGGTAAAAAGTCCCACTGGGCAAAAAAATTGAACGAGAAAAAAGTCCCACTGGGCAATACCTGGTAATGGCCTAAACTCACCAGCAAAAGGCCAATAAAAAACTACTAAAAAAAAAACGCTACTGCGTGCTACTGAAATAGTAGCACGCTGCGGCAAATTTAGTAGCATTTTGTTACTGATTTAGTAGCAGAGGTCTGATACTGTTTTAGTAGCAGACGTTTGCTACTAAATTAGTAGCACATTTTTCTCCGTGTAGTGGTATTCATAAGTTACGTCGAGTGTAGTAGCTGAGCTCCGCACATAACTTTCCGCGCGTTCGAGAGAACGAACGTCGCCAGACGTAACGTCTCTCCAAACACAGGTATCCCAAGGCAGGCCGGACGCCGCACAGTAGTCTGATAGCTGAAATATTTGGCCAAAATTTTCTTTTTTTTCAACAAAATCGCGTTTGCTTGGTAAGATTCTATTCCTATTCATCTATACTTTGCGTCTTAATATCACGAATTTGACTTAGGGTCCTTAGAAAAAAGAGTCACGCTCTCAATTGCTGGTCGAAAAAGCTTCAAAATTCTCATAAAATAGCTAAAAATAGACATGTTTGATAGACTGCAGTTTAGAGTAAAAATTTTTTTGATAATTTTGGTAGAAAGCATCTGAAAATTAAGGTCAAGACCTACATTTTACGTATCAGAATTTTTTTCAAGAAATTTTTGAAAAGTCGTTACAGGTAATTGAATTTTATAGATTTATTGTTTGAAAATGATTTTCTCGTATTTATAAAAAAAATTATTTTCTTCTATTTGTAGCACTCTATATTTAAGGCAAAAATCGTAGAGTACTTCCGTAAATTTTACCGTAAATTAAAAGTCAAGTCAAGTCAAGTGGAGCTCTTTACATTGAAGCGAAGAAATCGTAGTCTATTTTCGTAAATTTTGTCGTAAAGTACAAATCAAGTGCTTCAACTTCTTGTACTGTAATGTTATTTGAAAAATTTTTTTACTCTGAGTAGCTTTGATAAATCCACTTTTTTTGCTTTTTTCGATTCTTTCACATGCAATTTATAGACTATCAAAGAGTTAACAATTTAACTATACAAGAGCTTACAAGAGTTTACAATTTTAAAACTTGGGACACAATGTCCTTCTGGTAAGAGCACCATTTTCAAAAGTATTTAAAGTTTAACAAAGGCATATAATCAATGGATATCGTACAAAATCAAGAGTAATGACAATAAAGAGTGTATGTATCCTGGTATTACGAAGCCACATAAGTTACTTTTCTTATAAGAAGCAAATTTATACAGTGACTAACATTACCCCATACTGTGACCACTATTATTCCAAAAACTTCACCATCGCCACGGTTTACCCTATATTTATTTTTCGTTTTTTATTTTTAAGCATTGAAACAAATATGGATTTATTCTATCCACTGATGCTCTATTCTAACCCCTTAATAGCTTTGTCATCTTCAATACAAAAAAGAAAAACAAAGCCAGTCAGTGTTATAATGAAGTTGCTTCAAACTAGAGGCAGGCTAAATGAAAAGGAAAACGAAGGCGAAGAAAAAGGCGAAGACGAAGACCACGACACCGATTCAGAATAACCGAAAAGCGCATTAAAATTGTTATTTTATTATTATTATAATTACACAGCCCCATAAAAAAAAAGATTTCGGTGCACGAGACCAGACTACCATATCTATATGTTTTTGGGGTCGCTGAGCCCGAAACCGTCGTCCGTTTTTATCCATCAGGTCAGGGTCAAGGTCATTTCAAGGTCAAATTAAGATTATTCTACGAATTTGGGCCAAGATACTGTTTCTGTAAGTTTTTGGGGTCGCCGAGCCGAATCCGAAGTCTATTTGTCTCCATAAGGTCAAGGTCAAGATCATTTCAAAACCAAATCGAGGAAAAGACCTGTAAATGGTGACAGCCATTTTAACTATATGTATCTTCGATATAGTAAATATTTAGATTCTTCATTTATCTATTGCTTTTTATGGTATCTTACTTTTTGATTCTTAAATGATCGTACAAGTCGGTTTCTTTTACGCTTGACGCCTTTTTCATCACTTTCTCTCTACAATGACCAGCAGTAATCAGCCATCATGTTTACATCCTATCGTCCTTGATATCTTTTCTCCATTTTCTTGATATCTTGGTGGAACCTCTCTCCCTGCTCCTTACTGAAATCTCCTAGATTCTGTGGAAAATAATCTATATGTGAATGGAAATAGTGTAATTTTAAATTCATCAAACATCCTAGTTCCCTATAGTTTTGAAGCATTCGATCCACAATTTTCTTGTACTCTACGCTTTTAGGATTCCCAAGAAAATTTTGAACAACTTTTTTAAAACTTACCCATGCTGTTCTTTCTTTGTCAGTCATTACGAGAATGAACTCATTATCTTTTAACAGTTCACGTATTTGCGGTCTATCAAAGATACCTTCATTAATTTTTGTATTACTGAGTTAAGGGAATTTTTTCTTCAGGTATTTAAAGCACTCTAAATCAATATTTGAAGCAATACTTTACTGCGATCAACCAGTAGTTCGCGTACAATATTAGCAGAACCTGCCTCGACAGAGGTTCTGTTTGACCATGTCTTCGTTATATAGTGCTTCTTACGATCTCTACTGTTCCATAAACACAAAAAACAAGGATATTTCCTATTTCCAGATTGCTGTCCGAACAGTATAGTTAAAATCTTGAAATCTTCGCAAATAAGCCAGTTATGCTCAGAATATTTTATTGTCTCTAATATGAATTTCATCGTACTATATTCTTCTTTTAGTACAGTTGAATGAACTATGGGAATTGAAGCAAAAACTTTAGTGTTATGAAGTAATATTGCCTTCAGACTTGTAGTGGAGGAGTCTATAAATAGACTCCATTCATCGTCCTTATAGATTCCTATCTCGAACTCATTCAGTAATCCTTCCACATTATTGCAATATACTAACGAAGGTTCCTCTATCATCGTAAAATATTTTCTGAAGTTTTTCTTCCGGTTTCGGTAATATGATATTCTTGTGTCTTTTGAGAGCCAGTTGTTACCTTTCATGTATGATACTAGATATTCCGCTTTATCTTTAGGTAAATCCAGGTTCCTTACAAGATCATTCATTTCTTTTTCATCTATGATTTTGGGAGTTTTATCTTGAGCATTAGTAGCACAGTATTCACTACTTGCCCTACTATTTCCATCACCTGAAGTATATTCATCTTCATCTTTATACTTAGTTTCTTCAGCGTCACTAATATCGTATACATTATTGATTCTCATACTTTCCATCGAATCTATAGAACTGGAAATTTCATCGTCAATATCAATATTTTTCTCTACTGGTCTGGACAATGTGAACTCGTCGTCAGACACACTACGGCTTCATTATCACACCCTCACGCCCCCCTGCAAGGCAGCGCGCCATCGCTGGCTTCGTTACCATGACGGACTGAAAAACGGATCATTCTACACATCTTCTTTTGAAGCAGCTATCATCATTTCCAGTAGCCTTCACGATATCAGGTTTTGAAGAATTAAAGTATCACCACACAGATTTAGTGTTCGCTTGGAAACTATATTTGGGCTCACCAATATTGCAACATTACACCTTTCAGCGTACAGATATTCGTTCAGTCAGAATATAAAAATAATATTATATAAAACTGAGGATAGGTAAACGTCTGTGCTCCATATCACGTTAATACAGCAGTCTTAAAGCATAGAAAACAAAACCAACATATCCAATTTGATTTTACATATGTATCACACGACGTATTCAATGTTATTGGATTTCGAGTATTTTCCTCGATTTCACCTTGACCCTGACCTGATGGAGACAAACAAACCTCGTATTCGGACTCAGCGACCCCAAAAACATACAGAAACGGCATATTGGTCCACATTCGTGGAATAATCTTCATTTAACCTTGAAATGACCTTGACCCATGAAAAACATATAGATATGGTGGTCTGGTCTTGTGCACAGAATTTTTTTTTATGGGGCTGTGTTATTAATTATTAAATATTTATAAATTTACTAACATAGTCTACGATTTTTTCTTTTGAATGTAGAGAGCACCGAGTGCATAAATTGCATGTGAAAGAATCGAAAAAAAGCAAATAAAGTCGATTTATCATAGCTAATCGGGGTACAACATTATTTAAAATAACAGTACAGTAAATGAAATTAAAGCCGTTGATTTGTACTTTACGGTAAAATTCGCGGAAATGTTCTACGGCTTTATCCCTTGAATATAGAGAGCAGATATCTTTCCTTGCAGCAGTGGCTGGAGAGGTTATAGCGCACTTCGAGTCGCAACGCGAAACGACACTACAAAGATACGCGTACACGCGGTTGCACGATGGTAGCCTTATATCAACCTAGCAGCCTTTGCACGGTGGCAGCACTTTTCTACAGATCTCTAGAGCTGCGAACCGACCATACGTGTAAAAGGCACACGACGCTCGCCAGAGAGAAACGACCGGCGCATGGTAATGCAATGCACACACAGCATACTTCTCTCGGCTCAATTTTATAGCTAATAATAATAATCGATTCAAGACCAACTACTCCACGCTCGAAAGGAAGGTTTTCGAGTTTCGATTTCGAGAGTTATTGTTGTATGATGCCGAAGAAGGAAAATAAAAGAGGTAGAGAAATTAAACCCACAAAATTTTAAAAAGATTTCTTAAATTAATGTGTCTGTTTTTTTTTTTAAAGATAACCTTTCGAAATGAAGACAAAATTAATATTTTTATTTTGAGACCGAGTATATTTCGCACGTACAAGTGCTTAATTACTTATTAGATTTAGAATTTTACGAAGAGGTTAAAAAGAGTCAATTCAATATATAACATGTCGCGGTGCGCTCCCTTGGCTTCGTAAAGTGTGACGCTATATATATATATATATATATAAATAGTCAAGTTCTGGTATTTCTGGGACGCTTTTTAGTATGCATTGGTACTTTCTGGGATAAATGCTTCTTTCAGGAAGATTCCAGAAAAAAAAATAGATGGATTGTCATTTTCTGGGATATTCTGGTGCGTATCACAATATTTCTTTAGTAACATTTTCGTGTCTTAATAAATAATAGCGACTGGAAATAGAAGCGGGCGCCGCAAGCGAACATCATTGGGGTCGAGAGTTATGGGGATTTAGTTTAGTATATAATTGACACAACTTATATATATATATATATATACGTACTTGCGTTCTCGCTCCTACCTGCATACACGTTGCAGCGTCAAAATCGAGCGATGATTTGACGCTGTGCAGACTCCAACAGCTCTCGTTTACAAACACGAGACTCTCCTGAAGAGTCTGGTTTTCCGTTGTTCAGAATTATTGCTTGCGAGCACCGTGCAATGCTCGCAAGTACTGCTGCTCAGATTTAATGCACAGTAGAAATGCTTTTCTACTGTGCCCACGGAGGCGGCGGTAATCACAGGAAATTAAGGGGAAAAGAATTCGGTTTATCTCGCATAAATGATAACGACGTGAAGCTAGTATTAATTCATATATTCTCTATTAAAACAATCAAAGATTACATACAAATACAATAGTAATCGCGAACCAAAAAGGCTGGTAAAACGCCGCGAATCATACGCACGCATACTCGTACACGGCTTACCCCTTGCAAACCATTTTACTCAGTACTTCGAGTACTTACTCTTTGTTACGCTTGACCACCCTCTCGCTATCGCACTCTTTCTCTCTCTCGCTCTATCTCTGTAGTCGAGTGAAGATTGCACTGGCTGCAGTCCAGTGCAATACAGAAAAACCTATGATGGTGGTTCACACACACACATACACTCTTACTAGCGAATCGCGCGTTCTCGTTATTGTACGAGTGTTCTCTCTTTCGCGGCAAAAAACGAACTGTAGGCGCGATTTAATTACCCTATCGCGCCGTCTATCTCTGCCTAATTTTCTCTCTCTCTCTCTCTCTCGCGACACGCACCACGCTCGCTATCACGCTCACGGTTCCCTTAGCCTGCGCGCCGTCGGATAGAGCGTGGCATCGAATTACCGAGGAAATATGAAATTTGCTCGGGAATTCGTCACACCCCTCACCCAGACGCTGGATACCAGGATGGTGACAGCTCGATACTTTACGCTCGACGAACGACAACAGGAACAGTTAAGGATACTACTTGGAGATTGTAGAGGAAAATAAAAGAAAGCTTCCAGTTCGCCATGTTCCTCAACAAAGGAGTCCGACGAGGCAAACGCCTGCGCCTTCAATCGTGCGCTCGCCCGCGATGCCTCTCTAGCGGCTTCCAGCTGACTCTCCACGCTTCTCGCCTGAAGCTCTCTCGCTGGTGGGCCCCCTTAACGGGCCTCACCATCCTCTGCTAACTCTGGCTCAATATTCATCAGACCCAGGCTCTCACATGTCGCGTCGCCGGAGTGTAATTCTTCAGCTGTACAGGAGCCCTCCCTCTGTGCAACCTCTTCTTTCATTGGTGGCGCTACGCCCTCTTGATGGGCGTCGGTGCCCTCTTCTCGCGGCTCTTTCGATGATGGCGCCGCACTCTCGTGCAGAGCGACGGCGTCCTCTTCTGCTGTCACCTTGACAGGTGGTGGAGGGATCGAATAAGGGCGGCGGAGCTCTTGCCCAGCCCTCTCACTTAGCATCGGGACCAACTCCCGATCCACCTCCGAGATCGAGACCGAGGTAGCCACTTCCCCGACCTGAACAGCCATACCCTCGAAGAACTGAGCGCACATGCGCCCAAACGCGTCCTTATCCATCCTGAATAGCAAACAAAAGGGAAAAATGAGAGTGACTTACAAACGCGCGGCACGCGTTGGACATGGAGAGAGATTTGTCAGATCTACAACGACTACAGGTTTTCGCGAGCCCTTCGGTCGGCCAGGCTTTCGCTTCGCAACTTTAGTTGACGACGCAGCATTCTCAGTACGATCGCCCGCTCGCTTTACAACTTTCGTGGTCTTCCGAGGCCTTCCGCGGGGCCGCGAAATTTTAAGCACGCAGACAGCCGCTACATTTTCCAGTAGACTCATGCTATCCTGCATGCGCGCTACGCTCGCTCGTGGCGGGTCCCTTAACGACACATCAACGCTCGTATCCATCGGAGGTTGATGTTCGATGTCGTTTTCTTCGAACAAATCCTCTGGCATCTCTTCCGCAGTATATGCTTTAAGCTGCTCTATATGTCTAATCAACTTTCCGTCCATATCCTCTAGTACAAACGTGTTCGAACCTAACTGGGCCGGAATTGTATACGGACCAGCGAATCTTGGTACGAGCTTGGCACTCAACCCCTCTACTACGGAGGACAGAATAGTAAGTCGCCTGTCGGTTCTGCGACTCCTCCGACTTGCGACTCGCCGCAGCACGTAAATTTACGAGCTCCTGGGCTTTTCTTTTCCATTCGTCCAGAGCCGCCTCCTGCTCTTTAGCTAGAGCTACCAACTCAAGATCTCTACGAAATGTCGAAGGACGCAATGGCTGCCTTCCATAATTCAGTAGTACAGGACTCGCACCTACTGAGCTATGCACAGCTGTATTAAACGCAAAGACGAGCTCGGGCAAATGCTCATCTCAAGTTAGATGACTTTCCTCAATGAAACCACGAGCATCGTCTTTAAAGAACAATCTACCCTCTCGACAGGATTCGCCTGTGGATGATAAGGTGGCACCGAAGTATGATGCACCCCTTCTCCACTAAAAAACTATCAATGACACGGTTCTTAAACTCCGTGCCATTGTCTGACAGAAAAATCTCCGGAGCTCCGTATCTCATAAATACACGCCCTCTGACAGGGAAGGGTATCGAAGTGTCCGCCTCCGATTTGAATGCAACTTTGCTATGTGGTAGAGCACAAAAAAATATGGATATAAGCGGTGAAAAGCACTCGTAAAGTTCACTCCCAAAATCAGTTTTCTTCAAATATCTCAGAAAAAAGTAAAGATAGCTGAATGAAACCGACGCTAAAAATTAGAGAATAAAAGAGGCTACAAAACTACACCACTTTAAGTTTTAAGGGTAGCAACCCCTATTTTTTGTAAAGAAAAATTAATTTTTTTTAATCAATTGTCGGCTATAAAAATTACAATAAATTTTCTATTGCCTTAAAATTGATACCACTTATAAGAGTATTAAAAAATAAAGCCAACCTATTTCGTGGTATTAACCAAAACTTTTTGGGGGGTAATTACCCCAAATTATATTTTGTTCATTATTTCCGAAACAAGCAAAGTTATCTTGGTAGAACCAATGCTAAAAATATTAGAATGCAAGAGGCTACAAAATTTCACCACTTTCAGTTTTAAGGGTAGCAACCTCTATTTTTTTTAATCAAAAATCAAGTTTATTTAATCTATTTTCTAAACAAAATGAAGTTGATTATTTTGTAACATTAGTTAAATTAAACAACTATCAATTTTAAGTCAATAGAAAATTTATCGGAATTTTTATAGCCGACAATTGATTAAAAAAATTTAATTTTTCTTTACAAAAAATAGGGGTTGCTACCCTTAAATCTTAAAGTGGTGTAGTTTTGTAGCCTCTTTTACTCTCTAATTTTTAGCGTTGGATTCATTCAGCTATATTTACTTTTTTCTGAGATATTTGAAAAAAACTGATTTTGGGGGTGAACTTTAGGGGTGCATTTCACCCCTTTAAAACGCTTCCTCTACCGGACACATTGATACCCTTCCTTGTGAGTTCCTTCAGGTCTTGGCAAAGGACCCATTATGTCACCTGCGACCACTTGCCATGGTCTTGTGATGGTCCTTCGCCCCATAAGCCCTGCGGGTGCCCTCTGTTCGACTTTGCACTGTTGACACACTGTGCATTGTCGCACATATGCTTCGACATCCTTGTACATGCTCGGCCAAAAATATAAATTGGATATCCGAGCATATGTTGTCTCTCTTCCAAGATGACCCGACGTCGGCTCATCATGCCCTTCCTTAAGAATCTCTTTCCTTTTTTCCTTAGACACGACGAGCTTCCATGCCTCATCATCGCCAGTAGTCCCTTCTAGAGCTTCATAAGTGACCACCGATGACTTTGAAGACTTTGATGACATTGATCTTGGGTTTCTTCTCCCCATGATATTCCGCTAACTTCAGGCGTCTCATCCTCATACATACGAGATAGAGCATTAGGTACATTGTTGAGAGCACCTTTCCTATGCTCGACAGTATAAATGTGCGCCTGTAATTCTAATGCCCATCGAGCAAGTCTGCCTGTTACGTTGTGCATCCTTCTCAACCAACGTAGGCTGCTATGGTCTGTTATTACTTTAAACGCATAGCCCTCTATGTATGGCCGAAATTTCTTTATCGCCCACACTACACGTAGATACTTTCGTTCAGTCACGCTGTAATTCCTCTCTGCCTGAGACAGAGTCCGGCTTGCGAACTCGAGCACTCGCTCTTCTCCATCGATTATCTGGAGCAGCACTGCTCTTAACCCTGTATCGCCATCATCAGTTTGCATAGCAAACTGTACATGGAAGCGAGGGCATTGCAACACAGGTGCAGTCGCTATAAGTGCTTTGACTTGGTCAAAAGCAGCTTGTTGTTCGTAGAGCCACTCATACCTTCTAGATTTCTTAGTCAGCTGAGTGAGTGGCTCAGTGATCGTGGCAAAATCTCTTAGAAATTTCCTGTACTACGACGCCATGCCCAAGAAACTGCGCAGCTCTTTCAGATTTCTTGGTGCCGGGTACTTCATAATCGGCCCGATCTTTTCTGGATCGGGCCGAAATCCGTCTCTGTTTACTATTACTCCGAGATATTTTGCCTCTTCTTGACAAAATACACTTTTCTCCCGGTTAATAGTAAGATCTGCCTCGCCTACTCGCTCAAGCTTGCTCTTCATTACCCTACGTGCAGCTCCTGGATCGTACAATGCTCGAATCCTAAAGCCTCTAATATTGACTTGGAGCCACCAACGATCTTCATTTTCGTCTAGATTCGAGCATTCTGTTATCGACTTCTCATGCTGCTCAGAGGTTCTCATAACCTCTGAGCAACTCTCGCCAGCTAATTCGGCCTGCTCCGAGGTCTTAGGCGGGACGATAGGAGCCGCAGTGAGCTCTACTGCGTGCTCCCTCTCTCGTTTTCCGGCTTTCTACTCGAGCAGTGCCTTGCCGAATGCCCCGGCTTGTCACAAGTAAAGCACTTGAATGGGTCTCTTGACCGTTTGGGGCTAGTTGCACCAGCCCCCTTGCCTCGCTCTCCGTTGGTGTTTTTAGCCGCTGGAGAGCTGCGGCGACCCCATGGCTTCTTCTTGGGACCCCTGGGTGAATGACACCGAGATCGATCATTCATCTTCTGGGCTATGATCTTTATTTCTTTCAAGATCTGAGCCAATGCCGGTAGTTCCTGCGGCGACTGGATCACAGCTGCCACCTTCGTTTCCACCGCTGTAATCGGTTGTTTCGCCTTGTGCGACTTCACAGGCCTCTTATACGCCATCTCCGGCATAACCGTATGCTGTGGTGTATCTCCGTCCCCTCATTGGCCAAGTTATGCTGTGGTGGCTCTTCTCCATGCTCGCCACCGCTCTGCTCGTGATCCCCGGAGCTCTCTTCCTGAAGCTCCGATTGTTGCTGCGCGCCAGCTGCTACCTTCCTCACACCCTCCTGCCGGGATTTATCCAACTGGCACAGCTGCGCTTCCCTCTGCTCGTCGTTTTTCTTTATTACTGCGTCCATTGCCAGCATTTGCACTGGATATGTGCTATCATTTCATCCAGATAGGCCCGACGCAGCTCTCCACGCTGCATCTGGGCCTTTATTTCGTCCGTCTCATACATCGGTTCGAAATCGGCTGCCGAGTATTCTCCCAACAGCCATTTTTACAGACGATGCTTCTTGTCGAACTGCCAGCCTCGATAACTCAATTGCAGTGCTGACAGTGACTCATCCAAATCTTCCTCCTCTATGCCGTAGCACCATCCTTCTAGCGCTCTCAGCGTTGCTTCTGCCATTTCTTAGAATTTTACGCCGAAGCTGCGTCAATTCCTTAAAATCCGGCGTTTGAAACTCTCTCCTGAGTTCGAATCTAGCTTAGTGCACTAGTTTATTATCACTAGTGCACCTTTCCGGACTTCCTCGAACAGTATTCGACTATTCGCGGGATTTGAATCTCGACCCTCCAAATTCGAATCCTCTTTTATTCGAGGTCAATGGCACTCAGTGCACTAGCTTTCCTTGCTAATGCACTTCTTTTTAATTTTCCAAGTGTACAAGCTTATTTGGTCTGCACACTTATAAATTATTCTTCAGGTTCGAACTTTAGCGTGCACAAGTTCGAACTCTTCCTATGCTCGAACTTCTCTTCTTACACTTGTTCGAACCTCTCCGCTTACAAACTATTCTCTATTAAAAATACTCAAATATTACACACAAATACAATAGTAACCACGAACCGAGAAGGCTGGTAAAACGCGAGAAACACATACTTCGAGTACTTACTCTTTGTTGCGCTTGATGTGACCACCCTCTCGCTATCGCGCTCTTTCTCTCTCTCGCTATGTCTCTGTAGTCGAGTGAAGATTGCACAGGCTGCCGTTGGTGGTTCACACACACACTCTCACAAGCACCGAATCGCGCGGCTTAGTAATCGCTAGAGTGCTTTCTCTCTCGGGCGGAAAACAATCTGTCGGCACGATCTCATTATCCTATCGTGCTGTCTATCGCTGCCTAATTCACTCTCTCTCTCTCTCTCTCTCTCTCTCTCTCTCTCTCTCTTGAGCGAAAATTAGATGCGCAGTCGTCCCAGCTGGAGGGCCTGCACAACGATCGGCTTATGTTGCTCCACGAAAACACTATTTTAAAAGACTCTATTAATGTAATGTTGCACAAGATAACGGCCATGGTCGACGAT
>UELV01094795.1:0-11209 GCA_900490015.1 Megastigmus stigmatizans | reverse complement strand
CGGTAGGACAGAGTCCTGTAATGTCGGTAATCGGACGGTGGAGGCTCGAGTACGGAGGGGCAGTAGTATTACTGCTACCCCTATCGGGTGTGTGGTGGTTGGTGATGAGCGTTCACATTTAAACGCACTTTTATGGTTTTGTGTAAAGATAGAGGGGAACTATGCGCCCTCTATCTGTGTGTGGCGACTGGAGGTCTCTTCCTGCCAGAGGCACTATGGCGCACCCTCAAGTCCGGCCTTATGGCTTTCCACTGGCTCTTAACAATAGCCTTTGACTTGGTGGAGCGTGCCTATGCTCGGTATATGGGTCCCCTATATAACCGAAGGTCCACTTTCCTTGGTACGCGAGAGCGGTTTAGCACGCGCTCGCGCTCGCGTAGCCGACTAGCGGTCGTGCGGCTAACTACGCAACGAGGCGTGTGCCAGCGTTACATAGTAAACACTGCAAATCTTAGTCTTACTAGTAATAAAAGTTTTTATATTTAACGTAGCATAGTTACAGCGTAAGTTTGAGTAGCCTTTTTTAAACTCACTCCATGACTTGAAGTAAATACTATATTAGGTTTTTATCTTTTTGCTTATTTATGTATTCTTGAGTTAAATGTACACCTCGTTCAGCCGCATCGTTGACAACCTTTAATTGTTTACTTAGCTTTATACCTTTTATATAATCGTCATTGTTTCTCCAGGTTTCAACATCGCTCTGCAAAAATTGTTTGTTTATTTCAAATCTATCAAAAAAACGTATTGACTGTGCATTAATGAAATAATCTATATCCTTTTGCGACAAATTTTTCATTTCATTTTCATTGTAAACATAGAATCGCTTTGATGACTCGATGTCTAGGCCAGGGTCGAATTCCAAAGCTTTTACCATTTTCCGTTTAACATCTGCAGACAATTCCTAATCGAAAAAAGATATTGCACTCATTTTTGTACTAAGATACCACAAATGATTTCGGAATTTGTTCAGAGCTGCATCAGCAATGCTAGAATCAATCGCTCGATAGTTATCGATTTCTTTTATAAATTTCAAATCATTGGTGGGAGCTTTCATAGCAAGAGGAGCCTCGAACCACATTTTAACATATATAAAGATATCAAGATGACTTTTTGTTTCCTCCGCTGTTAAATGGAAAGCTTCACGAAATAAATATATTTTTATACAGTACATCGCCTTAGCCATCCAGCGAGCATGATGAAATGCCCCGAGTCTGTAAAAATTAACCTCTTCTGCAGACATGAGAAGTTAAAGTAGTCCTTTATAATCGTCACGAAGTTGGTTTCTTTTAAGTACTTCTTAATGAAAACTGTAACTTTTTCGACTTTATTCATTAATTGTGAATGAATGTTTCCACCTGACATTCCGGTTTTAAACTTGCTTGTATCTATTTGACGCCATGAATCTCGAAATCTCTTAAACAATGGGACATTCGGTCCAGTCATACTCGGCATTTTCAAATTGAAGATACAAGCCAAAACAATTTCAAAAATATGATGACGACAAGATAAAATAATAAATTAGAGTCCAGGAGTTGTTCTAAAATAGTTCCTGCCACACATTTGCATCCTAGGCTTGAATCGGTTGCGTCACAGCATAATCCTTTAATTTTGTCACATAGACCCATAGTCATAAAGCGTATTATAAATTGCATGAGCCTGCGTAATACCTTTTCCATCTTCTAATGCTGGTACGTTTAATAGTTTTTCAATTTCCAAATTACTTATGATGATAGATAATCTATCAATTTGTTTGCATTAAATAGAGGCAGGAATTATTTTTCCATTCTAGTGAATAATTGCAGCATCAAGACTTACATCACCAAATGATTCTTTAATTTCTTTTGCTTTCTTTTAACGAATTCAATTTCGCATTCTGTGGAATTAAGTCTTATTCAAAATTAAATCGTTAATGTTATAATTTAATACTTCAGCTATAGTAGCTATCAAATGAACAGAAAGTCTATAAGATATTTTGCAATTATCTAATGCTGACTCAACCTTTTCCGTCATAACATTAATATTTCCTCCTAAATAAGTACTTTCTTGACTTGATTCAGTACTTTCAGTAGTAGAAGGGAGAGGTAGATCTGGTTCTGTAAACGATATTGAAATTGAAAAATACACAAAGATATTTTTCTATATTTTTCTTTAAGTGCACATTTAATTTAGAAATATTATGTTACAAAAATAAATTATAAATACGTAGGCTATTATATCAAAACTTCAACATAATTAAAAGTTAAATAATTTAACTTTTAATAATAAACATAATAAAAAGTTAAATTAAATAATATTATATATAATTATGTTGCTCAAGATAATAAATAATATGTAATTAGAGATTAAATTAAATTTGTATAGAAATATATAATTTACTTTTTCTTCGAGACGTTAAAATATTTTTAGAGCAGGACTCTCCTTGCGATACATAATTTGGTTGTAGAGAATCACTTTCGCAAATCTGAAGAGGTACGTCAGGAGGATTTTCATTATCAGTAATTTCTTGTTCTGAAATTCGAGCAGAAAATTCTTTGATTTATTTTAATTCTTTTTCAATTTTTACTTTTACATTTATTGAATATACCTAGTAATTGATCTGACATCTGTTCTAAAATTACTGCTCCTATGTGAGCCACTGGTTTTTCAGATTGTTGATCGAGCAAAAATATTTTTTCTGCCTTATGAGTTGTTTCGAAAGCATTGCCATGAGCAATGTCAAATAACATTTCTAATTTTTTAATAAACATGACTTCTCGATTTTTATTACAAATCGAGATTTGTCTTCAATCGTCGAACAAATAGAGTTGCTTCAGTATTTTATCTGTATACATCCCTGAAGAATCCATGAGGCAGAAACTGTTTCGGGAGCGTACAAGTCGTACTCTAACGTCGACACCTCCAAGTAAAAGTCTATCCTGGTTAAAGACGTCACAATACAAATGGCCGAACTTATCAATTTTGTCGTTAGTCATAACATCTCGTCGGCTCACAAGACCCCTGTTATTATCTTGCAAGTTATCCATAAATCCTGCTGTGTCATCATACAACAAAACACTCGTCAAATGAGATTTTTTTGTCGCAGGGCCATAATTAAGCTAAGTTTCAATGTACGATCTGTAGACATAGGCACTATTTGGCGGCGAAACAGGTTTCTGATTAAAGAATACGTCAACCTGATTGAACAGTGAGTGCATAAAATTATTCACAGGCCCCACAGTTGCGTCTTCGGGTATTACAACAGTTGGCGATATATGCACGCGCACACTCAATACTCTATGAGCCAAATCCAGATACTCGACATTTCCTGGAGTGGTATATTCTATTAGTGACTGATCGGTAAGCGACGATATTGGTTTATACTGCACCCAGTGAGAATTTTCGATAGCTGTCTGCATCGTGGGCAATTCAAAGAGCGATAATTCAGACTTAAATGATTCACAAGAATGAGTGTGTAAAAACGCCATGCTGTGTCAATTTTCAAAAATATCTCGTACAGAGCGACCTTTGTTCATTTTTCCAGTCTGTTTCTTTCTCTTTGTCTTATCGCCTTTTCTACAATTTTTCTTCTTCTTCTGCTCTGTCTTTCTCTTAATGTACAAGGAGATACTCTGTTCACCACCGCCGTCACTGAGAGACTGAGGTTTCTGTATCACGCGCCTTCTTTTATACTCCGGTTCATCTACCGTATCTCCACTATCGGCCTTCATTTTAAAAAGTCTCATGCCTCCCTCTCCTATACGTTTACGAAGTGACTCGTTGAGTGGTATATGATGTATGCCAATGTCATGCACAATATTGGCAGTACTGTGGATAGCCTCTTTACGGGCTTTCGCCACTCCTTCTTTGAGTTTGTCCTTGAGTTTAGGTATTGCGCGTCGCTATAGGCCTTTCATAAAGCGGCCTATCCCTGCACCTAACTGATAGAGGTATCTACTACTACTATAGCCACCAATACTTGTGGTGTGAGTCGGTGGGCTAAAATTAGTAGAATCGTCAATCTCACCACCCCCACCCCCACATTGTTCAATAAATAACTCTCTGTACGAAGACATTTTAACGATACGCTTGAAGTGAAGTGTCACCGTCAATAGTCCGTAGTCGAATGGCACATGAACTCTGTGTTGATCTCTTATATCTCTCTCGATCGACTGAAATGAACATGATAGCACGGGCACATACATTGGTGAGGGAAAGTTTGCCATCTGTGTTCTACCATAAGTGTGTGCATTTAACCGAAGAGGAACAGCTCGCAGTAAACGTGTGTAAACATCGCCCGTCACGTACACTTGGCAAATACTACTTTAGACCATAAGTACAGAAGGTAAACTATTTACAAAATTCACGGGCCGGCTGCCAATAACGCAGTTTTCTTCCTTATCCTCACAGGATATTAATTTATTATCTTCGAGACCCAGTATTCTACACAATTTTTCCGATAGCGTAGAAGTATGTACATAACCTGCGCAATCAGTGGCACAATTGCAGGCAACTTGTACGTACCCGCCGCACTGAATTTCAAAATGTAAATGATCTTTCACATTACTCAGGCTATTTATTTCTGTCAGAAAAGAGTCAATGTCACGATAAACGCCCGGTTTCACTGCGCAGAATGTCTCAATGTCTTCCTCATAGTGCAAATCGTTCGCCGAAACTTGTCCACGTTTCGATTTTCTCACGTACACAGCACCCTCCTTCTTATCGCCGCTTATATGCTGAAAAATGAGTGGTATTTGAATCTCTGTAAGCCCCACACACCACTCGCCGTGTAGGCAAAAGTTTTGCGGCAGCTGCTTGGTGAAGTTCGTGGGTGTGTTGTCAGGGAATACATACAGACTGTTGTTGCTCGACAGAACAATGTAAAATTCGTCCCTCATTGTAAGCTTTCCAAATCATTAGCGAATATCCAAGAGTTGAATTTTTCAGGATACCCTTTCCAACTCACAAAGTATTGTTTTCTTGCCCCTCTACCTTCACTCTTTAGGATCTTCTAGACCTTAAAAGTATCCTCTGTCAAATTTTTGCTCAATCTGCTTAATTGCTCCTCATAAAAGAAGCCATCAATTTTTTCACCACTTAGATCCTGCACGAAATAGACTAGCGGCAGTCGTAAAGAGTCGATTCGAGTAATTTTAAATAGTTCCAATGTCCAGCCGCCCTCGTATGCTTTATCAAAGGCTTTCCTAGCAAGACTGACGCGTACTAAATCACCAACGCTGTATTTGGGCTGGCGTAAATGCTTGACTGTAGCGCCTCCTCAAATTTTGATGGGCTATGGACGCATTATATAAGGTTACTTTGGCAGGTACCATTTTTATCCCACTGTGTCATGAATTATTGTAGGCCTCAAGAATATTATCTAGCATACCAATGTAGCGCCTAGTAAGCAAATGTGTAAAATAACGCCACAAACGACCTTTCAATGTTCTAATAAAACGTTCGGCTACGGCTGCCTTGACATCCGGATCTCGAGCAGTGCGATAAATAATGTTTCTCTTTTTCAATAGCTGCTGTACTTCACGACCTATAAATTCTTTACCTTTGTCTGTCTGTAAATATATAGGGTCTCTTACGCTGTCATCGTTATTTTTTTTTGCTAAAATGCGCTCAAACGTCTCGGCGACAGCTTTAGATGTCTTGTTTAAAAGAGGTTCCGCCCACTCATACTTTGAGAGCACATCTATGACTACAAGAACATAGGCGTATCGATTGTTATAGGTCTTTAAAGATCTAAAGTTAGCTAAATCGGCCTCCCACACCTCGCTAGGACTAAATACATTATAGATACGTCGTGGAAATCTATGCCGCACCAGTCTGTGCAAATTGTGAGAATCTTGAGCGTCGAGCCATTGCGAAACCTGCCCCGGGCTTTTTTTTGCTTACGTCATATGCTACCTTATACCCGCCAGCATATGCTTATGGGACAAGCAGATCGTAATAAAGATGTTTAAGCGTCTTTTCCATCTGGCTTTCTCTTAAACACTGATCTTCTATTTCTTCTGCCACACTTACTTGTAACAACATTTCTAATACGCTTATAAAACTTATCAAATGCAATTTTGCTGACCATGCAAAATACGGTCATCATGGCTGCTGCCTGCTCCTCGCGATCCGACGCTTCGGACAACATGCAAGAAAAGGCACACTCAGCTAATAGGCGGTCAGCTTTGGCATGGTCTTGATTGCCTTTATCAGAGTATGCAATATCATTCGCGAGGCACGCCCTGTTTAGAGGATTTATGCCTGTCTCGCCACGTCCCAACCGCTCTTCAAGATGCGTACCTGGGCCTAGAAATTCGTAGCCCGGTAAATGCATCTCAAAGGCCACAATGCTGATCAAAGCATCCGTGAAAGATTTAAAGGACGACGAAGGTGTAGACGTATCGTTTATAACGCTCTCTACGCCATCTCGTCGTCCCCTAGGTGCATCCATGATCCCAGTTGCAATTTTGACGGTTTTATCAATCAATGGTGCTTTTTGTGCTCGCAATTTCACTCCCTCCTCGTGATTTTTTCTTTTCCTTTTTTTTTCCACCTTTTTTATAGGCTAAATGAGACGAATCTGTGTCGTTGACGCCGTTTTTTGCCCCCAATTCCTCTTCTATATCAGTTATATCGTAAGGCACGTCTTGAGACACGAAAGAATCGTCTGATGACGACAATGCCTCGACAGCGTTCCAGAGAGTCTTATTACCTACGAATTCCCTCGGTACGTGTGCTTCTCGAAGTATGCGCGCAAACTGATCGTATCCGCGCGCTGCTGGCTTATTTCTATGTCTCATAGCGTAGTTGACAAGGTCAATAATGTTTGCTCCTCGAGCAGTACTGCCATCTGCCGATATTACACGGCGATCATGCCTTGTGATATTGTCGGTGCTTCGCAATAGTTTAATTAAATTTGCAGCATTTGCGATATATTTCATGGGGACGGTCTCGAGAATGTGCAGATTATCTGATGAATTAGATTCAGTGGCAACGGTTGCCTCTACGCGTCTGTTCGTATCGGGAATTTCCGTGTCTAACTTGCGTGAAATACTGCTGATCGATGCATCATTGGCTTCTCTAGCAGCGACAGTGGCGGTTTTAAAATGTAGAAACCTCTGCAGCGCTTGCTCGTACATAGAGCATTTTTCCCGCTCGTTTTACTCATAAAATTTTAATCATGTCCTCTTCGAGGCGCGATGTTGCCGGTCCGGGGGTTTGGACACTCTTGCCAAAGACTGCTCTGACAGGTGCTGCTGTTGTTGCTGGCAAATATTGCTTTACCCTCTCTATGCATTCTTAAGGGATCAAAATCATTTTTCTTGCGTGTTCCATATCGACAATATAGGTTTCACTATTACTGGCACGATAGCCTCTGCCTTAACCAGCAAATTTTTTCTGGCCGTCAGGCTCCTGTTTGGTGTAAAAAGTTTTCGCAGGAAGGGTGTGTGTTTTCGTAATCTGCTTCTATACAGTCTGCTGAGAGGAATATTATCCCGCAAAATATTGAAAGCGCTTTCGCAAATGTAGGTCACGAATTTGGAATCCGCTTTGCGCAGAAGTGCTATCCTCTGATGTTTATCGATGTGGCACAAAACTCTAAATATATCAAAGTATTTTCGTCTTATTGGGTAACGATTGCGACTACATGCTGTTAGGCCCATTACAGACAAACGACTGGCACGTCACTCGACGAAGCCGTGTTTTTTATCTGCCCTCGTCCTCTGCTACCACTGCCACGTGGCACATATACGTACGGGTACTCGTCAAAGGGAAACACGCACGTGCGAAATCGGCAATTTTCAGGTGTCTCCAGTTTCATATCTATGAGCAGATAGCTTCACGGTATGGATACTGCATCCATGTAGGCTTCTTGCAAGAATATTGGCCGTTCCGGGCAGAGCTGCCGTGCCAGGTATTGTGTTTGTGCACGATCTCGCGGATTCTTGAAAATAACTATGTAATTTGAGGTTAAGGAGATTTCACGCTGACCACGATGAAAGAGGTTTTGCGAAATGAAAATGATGCTCAGATTATTGTGATGACTGCCCTTGGTAAAAAACATTGGCCACTGCACCACACGACGATTCCCGCTTCAGATCGTCGAGAATCAGGAGTTTAGGCCCTGGATCCGCTGCGTAGTCGTCACTCTTTGGCAGACCTTCGTGAAATTTAATATTTTCACCAAACTCCTTGTAAGTAGGCTGCCATTCGCTGTAGTAGAACAATATTCGGTCAAACGGTGTGTCACTCATACGATCAATGTACTTCAGAAAGTTTTTTACAAACACTGTTTTACCACATGAAGAGGGTCCGCAAATCATCGATGTCTATGGATGTTTCCAGCGTACATCCATTTTTACGACTAAGCAGTTCATACTCTCATCGGTTGTACTTATAAGTCTCTCTCTTTCGAAGAACTTGACGAGAAATCGCGCGGGAGGGGCACCCCACCGCGGCCGCTTCGCGCTTGCGCGAGCGTCTGTAGCGCTCGCCATAGGCGAGCCATATTGCTCGCATACGCGCATGGCTATAGCGCTAGCCGGAGGCTAACCATATTACTCGTATACGCGAGCGGCTATAGCGCTAGCCAGAGGCTAGCTATATTGCTTGCATAACTAATGAAACCGTGTATGCGCATATTTTAAAGGCCATTTATAAGTATGCAGTTATTATTGTGTCAAACATTATATGCATGTGCATGTGTGTGTGCGTGTATGAAATAATTCGACTGTTAGCTTATATTTATTAAGCTTATATTAATAAGTAAATTTATTTTAATTATTATGTACGGCTTTAAACTTTATATGCGTAAGGAAAGCTTTTTTCGGCCGAAACAAAACGTCGTTTAGCATAAATGGGTTCGCAAATTTTACATAAACCCCGTGTTATAACGTTGTGATTCGCTGTACGCCTTAGCGCATCATAAGTTACAAACAACGACGGTATTATACCCTTCACGAGTTTGCGCATGGAATCAAAATTAATTTTCTCGCTTGCGGCAGAGTTTAAGCGTATACCCTTCACCTTGCAAACGCAAGACTCGGTGCCATTGGGTGTTAAAAATTTATACGCATAAAATTTTGGGTCACCCGAAACAAATGATGTTATGTGCGTGCTATTGCCGTAGCCTGCCAATTCATGAGTAAGGTCGCCTAGGAACGGCCCCGTTGGTGGCTCGTAAGCGTCACTGCCCTCTTTAAGCATGTAAATAATCGTGTCCGTATCATAATACAGGATGCGCTCTCCTAGTGGCTCTAAGTATAAGAAAAGCTTTAATCGGGCAAGCACTGTGGTGTATGGTGCAATGACAATATTACATAATTGGCCTCAGTAGCACCGTCTTTGTAGTGATAGTTCACATAAATAGTGTTATCATCGACTGGAAAAGCAGAGTTGACGTCAACATCAGGACTGCCAAGCATTTGAAGTAGTTTTTTCTGGCTCACCATCTAGTATCTCAGTCTTCGACATATTCTCTCTTTGACCAAACTTGCCCCACAAAGAGTTCAGACACAGTTTTACCATCGACCGTAATCCCGCATTTCGATGTAAGCGAAAGAGACGACCTCCGCCTGCCGCTTTACTAAATTGTGTAATTTTATACGACCATACTTTAAACAATATTCTAACAATGTAACCCAATCCCACAGCTTTTTTCACCTCGTCTGTAACCCACGTACCGATAAAAACTCGTTCCTCCACACCCTCGTGACTGCATTAGTTTTGAGCCTGTGTCTCGGCACACGAGCGGCATAGTGGGAACAACAGCCTGCTATGCATTCTCACAGGCAGTACAGGACGATAGAGGTTTCTTGGTCGCAGCACTTCACATATGATCAAGCCTTCAATACCTGTCACATCGTTATTGGGACCTGTAAACTGACGGCACTCCTCTTCGCCAATGTAGAGAGTGGGATGGCTAACAGGGTATCGGCCGTATTTGCTAATGTATCGGTACAGCGAGCACGCATCGACGTATCTGATCGTTTCTCCCTCATTGACGTCATATGATTTCACAATGTTACCTGTTCGGCCACCAAAAAACGTCCCGAGGATGAAGCGGTGAGTGCCATTTTTGTGTTTTCTCCTTAATGTATTTCGTCATCTCCTCATTTTGCGCGCACTCACGATCAAACTGACACTCCCACTTCTCAATTAGGCGGTAGCCAGCTGTTCTGATTTTTTCCGATATCCTGATCGTACTTGCATACCACTCAGCCATTGTACTCGCATCAGAGAGAATCATAGTCCTGCTTGTGGCGTAGCATTTAAAGCAGCCGTGCCAGTAGCAACCGTGAAATTGCAAAACCACTTTGCCACCATCGTCTAGCACGCAATAGCCGTCCACTAGAGGACCATCCGGTAGTCGCTTTTCCCTAGATCGCAATGAACATTGAATTTGCTGATTCATTACTTTTTCCATCCCACAGTGCCACTGAAGGGCCTTCAAAGTCTATTTGTGTGTACACTCTATACCCTCCCAGTAGAATAATACCTATGGTATCAGGATTCAGAAATTGTTTCCTGTATACTCTCATACAAGATGATGCAATTGTTGTGCACTCTGCAAATGGATCCGTTGATCCACACGCAATGAACGTTTTTCTATATGCAAGACAGGCTAACCGCAATATTTTAACGTCTGCTTGCAATATTTTATTATTTCATTTTGAAAATCGAATATATAGTTTTGTTGATTCTTTTCGCGTATTTCTATTTTCAGAAGTATTGAAAAGGTGGGGGAATGTACCTTTTTCAATATTTCCCAAGCCGTATGCCTTCGGTAGAGCAATCAAGCTCATGTGGAGGTAATTTAAGCTATCGACAAATTTCACGTGTAAAATTTCCATTAAAATTATTTTTGTGCCGTTTAAAATTGTCGCTGGAGTTATGTTGGTGGTCGTGAGAGAGGCCGATCGCGGGTGATGGAACACACTCACAAGACTCAAACAAATAATTAAGGTAAGTAGATTCAAATTCGTTTTTATTCAGACACGTCTTTACAACTTGGATGCTCTACAGAGAGTGACCCGTCGCCGGTACGAGGGTAATATTTATAGTATTGATATTCTATTGTCTTTCTGTTATTGTCTTGGTCATCTTCTTTGTAGTCCAGGCCACAGATGCAGCTGCACGGTGTTTAGTCTGTAGCATTTCCGTTGAGGTGATAAGGTGGTCGAGCTACCGATGGCTAAAGATGCTTGGAGGCTGAGTCACATAACTC
>UELV01094785.1:0-11708 GCA_900490015.1 Megastigmus stigmatizans | reverse complement strand
CCCGGTATAGTATCCGCCATATTACTTCAGCCATTTTGGAATTTTCATTTTGATGACAGAATCGAGTTCAGAGACCTAAATAACCCTTAAAGACCCACTTAGGTGTGCTTAATTAATGAAAAAACATATGACGCCTACAGGCGTCATCCCGGCCCTCTAAAGGTTAAAATTAAAGATATTTTAATTCTGTATTCAAAGAGTTGACTAAAGTTGACCAAGTTTTATAAAGCATTTTTTTTATTTCATTTTTTAACCCATTTTTGTAATTATTTAAACTTTTTTTAAAAATTTTTTTTTTTGAAGGTTTCTGAATTTTGTCAATTGTTTGCATAAAGAATTAAAATACCTTTATTTAACAAAAAAATGCATGTAAATCGATCAAGATTTGGATTTGAAACCTTGCGGCAAAGACCCTGAAAGATAGAAAAATAATATTACCCAAAAATCAAGTTCAAGGTTTTGTAAAATTATAATGATAAAAAGTCAAACTAACCTTTCTAAATTTTTTTTTTTTCATATTCCTGGACCTGAAGCTCTTCTAATACTAAAATCAAAATACTAAAATTAATAATCCTATTTTTTGCTTTTACAGGACATTTGTATTCTCCCACAAAAATTAAAATATGAAATGAATTTTTTACGAATATTTATAAAAAAAAATTTCATGAATAATAAAAATCCTTAAAATTAAGTATTTATTCAAAATCTAGTGTATTGATTGTTTCACAGATTCAGCTATAATTTTTGAACGGAGTCGAATTTCAGCAAACGGATTTCAGAAGCTCGAAATAGACAAAAAAATTTCGATTTTTGTGAAGTTTAACAGCGGCTTGTCCCCTTAATAATCGCGCCACCAGAGGACGAAGATTCACGTATAAGATCATCGATGATGAGCAACTTGGATCACGGATCATCTGCCCACTCGCTGGAGTCTGGAATACCTTTGCAGAATTTGACATCCGCCGCTAGCGTGCACTTCTGATACGCGCAAGTGAACAAATAAGCTGATTCCCCCACTAATCGGTGATTCGCGCTTTCGATTCGAGGCTCACGGAAGCGCACGAATGAACTGATTCCAGTCCGTTCATGTGAGATCTTGCTGTGAACAATCAGATTACAGTAGTGTTTTGGTCTTGTAGCCGTACGGGTAGCTCTCCCTTAGTCCCATGAAAGGTGTTTCGATATAGACCAATCGGCATGTTTTTGTCTCCTTTTGCGCTCATCCTTCGTGAACATCGGGACATCTGATGACCAAAGAGTTTGAAAAAATTTCACGTCTATCGCCATTTATCATTTCACAAATACTCACAAAATTCACTTTTTGACTATTGAAGTAGTCTAATCTGATCCCTTTTACGTTGCACACACACACACTGCTCGCGTCCGTTGGGCTTTTTATATTTGTAACAGTAAAATTTGGGTTCGACTGATCCAAACGCCGTGATGTACGCACCTGCGCCCTTCTCTCACAGTTTCTCAATGAGTTCACCTAGCGTTGCACCAAACGGTAAATCTCGTTGACTACTATTACCGACATAAATGACTGAATCCGTATCCTAATATATCGTTCGTATATTTAATTCGCTTAAATATACAAAGTGTTATAGACGGGCTTGCGCAGTTGTGAAAGCTGCAACGACGACGTTAGTGGTCGGTGATGACCTGATTGGCACAGTCTTGTATCGCCGTTCGACATACAGTGTCGTCGTTGACGGGTAAAAGACCAGTCACCTCGATTACTGAACTGTTAAGTAACTTCAGCAATCTTTCCGGCTCTGTAATCACCTCCATTTTCGGTATATTTTCGAGCTGCGTAAATTTTCCCCATAGCGAGTTCAAACATAGCTTGGCCTCGGATCGCAGACCCGCATTAAAGCAGACTTCATTTTTATCCAGGGAGAGCCGAACAATTTAACTTTATGTCGATTTTTAATTGCTCAAGTTTCAGAACTGCGCAAATCATTTTGAAATTTTTGACTGACTGTGGAAGAACAGAAATAAGCGACAATTCGTATACTACGAGAACTTGACATGTGTAAAAGTTTTAGTAAATTTTAGCTGATATAGCACACACGTGCGCTCTCAAACTCTAGAAACTTCGACTTTTAGTTCTAAGTTTCAGATTTACAAAAATCGTTTTAAAAACAATTATTCACGACTTATGCAGAGTATCATAGCCAAACTTATTTTTTCCTTACATTACTTATTCAAATTCGAAACGAAGCACCCAGGTATCTTATCTCTCCCTCTCCCTCTCCCTCTCTCTCTCTCTCTCTCGATCATAAAAAAGATATTTGGGAGGAGATGGGCAATTTCGGCCTCTTGCCTAAAAGCAAGAAGGAATTGCATCGTTTCACCCCGGGCAAGCTTGGCTCGCACTTTGCAAGTGTGTCATTCGCATCCAATGAGAATATTGAGGATGTGATGGACATTATTTTTTCTCCATCTAAGGATGAGTTTTCTGTCAAACTAATTAATTTTTCTGACGTAGTACTCGACATTTCCCATTTTTCAACACAGGCGAGGGGTGTGGACGAAATACCGCCAAGTGCGGTAGTTAAGTCTCTGCCATTGCCGGGGAATCATAGTTCATTTATTTAATTCCTCCTTTGCTCTGGTAGTCCTTCCGAATGCTTGGTAAAGAGCGTAGTTGGTTAACTTAAAACAGTTGCAGCACCATCATCAGTCTCGGATTTTCATCCTATTGCCTTACTGTGCTTTCTTTCTATGGTACTCGAGAAGATTGCACACTCCCAACTTACGGACCTCGCTACAGGCGGCATTCTAGATCCTTTACAGGCGGAGTTCCGATAGCATCACAGAACTCAGACAGTCCCGCTTAACCTATTAAGTCCTAGAAATGCCCAATTCTCAATTGAAGTTTGAGACTTATTTTCTAGAATAAAAAATTGAAATAAAAATTCTAAACATACCTATTCTACTATTTTTGGGTATGCTCTTTCGATTGGTTCAGTCAGAATTGCATTTTCATGACTCCAAAAAGCAATATGGCGCATTCTAAATAAAAAATGTATAAAAGTTTTTGGGATCGTTCATGAAGTTGAGGTTACATTTTGCAAATTTAAGATGACGGATCCAATATGGCATATCGAAATTCATAAAATGCTTCATAATCCTGAGAAAATGTGTATACGGGGGTTTTACGAAACAAAATTGGTTGTTTCCATTCGTTAGCCGTTTCATGTGAACGTTTACAACTCAATCCTGGTAGAAACTTAATATTTATATATATTTTCTAATTACTTAGTTCTTTATGCGATAAACTTCGTTATTATTTTCTCCGTTTGACTTGATAATAATTTCAAATTCAGTTACCCGGCATTTCTAATAGATTCATTACGCGTCACTAGTCTAATTACAGTTTCGAATACAAAGATTTATTGTAATTCACCCGCAGACTCTCTAGATAGGCTGTAGCGCGCAGTACTGCGCAATCAGTACCTAATCCGGCCGATAGGTGGCGCAGAGCTTGCGTCGCCTCTCCTACAAGCGAACCCATCACTGATGGTATATAAGCTAGCACCTCCCTGAGCGCCCCGTTTGCATCATATTTTCTGAATAATTATTGAACTTGAAATTCAGACATATTATTGTTTATCATAATACAACTATAAATACTTCTTAGATAGTCGAATATTTTTTCTTACCCGAAAAGAATAATTGATTTTCGATTCGCTTTTTTCTGCTCGTACCTATTATTACTTGAAACCTGGCACCAAAACGTAAAAGAAAGTCAACAACTAATCGTCCGGATTATGAGTTTGACACATCGGATGATAATTATGATCAAATACTACTTCTACCAAATTCAAATGATTCTGGAGGCTTAGATGAAGAATCCGATATTGATCACGATGGTGATAATGAAATAGGTGAAATTTTATCCGAGTATTCATACACAAATGTATCTAGGTCATACGATGATAAACAAACAAAGTTAGAGAAAGATCATGAGTACGTTTGGGTTGATGGTGATAACAAGTATAACAATGAACTAATGAATGAATTTTTTCTCAGTCAAAATCAAAAAAGATCTATACGTAATTCTTCACATGGTCAACTATTTGAACACGTCTTTTCAATCGAAATGAAAAATTATATCGTGGAAGCCACCAAAGAGAATGGTTATACTATAGATCTATATGATTTGAACACTTATATAGGAATTATCATTTTATCAAGTTTCAATAAACGTAAATCTCAAAAAGATTATTGGTTGATTGACCTTATTTTATGTTGCGAAATAGTTCAATCTACCATGCGACGTGATACTTTTCTTGAAATAAAATCGAACATAAAGTATTCAAAAACTAGCGATGAAAAAAAAAAGATGATAAAGCTTGGCGAATTCGGGTGTTGCAGGACAAGTTCCATAAGAATATTAAAAAATTTGGGTTTTTTGAATCTGCGTTATCGGTCGACGAAATGATGGCTAAGTCTTATGCCAGAACCAGTTTGAAGCAATTTATCCGCGGAAAACCGATACGATTCGGTGTGAAATTTTGGGGACTTTGTTGAGAAAACGGATATTTATTTGATCTTGAGCTGTACTGTGGAAAGGGATCACAAGTTGATCAAATAAACAAATGCGCCCTCGGTAAAAAAGTTATCATGCATCTATTGCATAAATTTTTCAAGGATACACCCTCCTCTAATATATCGAAATATCATTTATATCATGACAATTATTTTACTAGTGTTGATCTCATGTTACACCTGAAAAAATTGGGACTAAAATCCTCAGGAACCATTCGAGATAACAGAGTATCAGCTAAAAACATAATTGATAAAAAAGCTCCCAGAGGAACATTTGTTTCAAAACAGGATGAAAACAGTGGACTCAATTATATTAGAGTGATGGATTCTAAGCAGGTCTCTATAACTTCATCAGCTCAGGAGTGACTCCAATGTTATCTTCTAAAAGATATAGTGCAAAAGATCATTCAAGAATACCTATTCCATTCCCTAATGCTTTTCATGTTTACAATCGATTCATGGGTGGAGTAAATCTCCACGACAGTCACTGCAACAACATGCAGACATGTATACGTGGCAAAAAGTGGACTCGTCGTTTTTATACGTCTAATTCAAGTCGTAATCACAAACGCACTTTTGATTCATAATTTATCAGATGTTGAATCAAAAAAGATTGGTACGAAAAATATTGCTATGAGTATTGCTAGACATTATTTGGATATTGCACCGAAGAGGTATAATAAAAAACAAAAGTTTTTTCACAAAACTAGTCAAAGAAAATGTTCCACGAGGGAATGTATTATTCACGCGTACATATACTGCTGCACTTGTGATTTGTATTATTGTAAAACTTGTAAAGACAAATTTCATGGAAATTTTTTTAAAAACGTGAAAAAATAAAGAAAAAATAAAGAAAAAACATAAAAAAATGAAAAAAATGAAAAAAATAAAAAATAAAAATAAAAAAATATAAAAAAGGCTTTTACCGTCCACCTCCACGTGGTTTGAGTTGGAAACGTTCACATAAAACAGCTAACGGATGGAAACAACCAATTTTCTTTCGTAAAACCCCCGTACACACATTTTCTCAGGATTTTGAAGCATTTTATGAATTTCTGTATGCCATATTGGATCCGCCATCTTGAATTTAAAAAATCTAACCTCAAATTCGTGATCAGCGATCCTGAAAATACTGTACCTACATTTTCGGGATGAGTATACCACTAGAGATATGAATAATATTCATAATTGATGAAATAACGTATATTTTTTCGACATATTTTAGTTTTGAAGAGGTTAGGTTGATTCTTAGCAAAACAAAAAAATTTCTAGTTGAAGTACACATATTGTGTGAACTTTTGGTTGCAGTTGGGCCTCGATCCCGCGACTTTATTGATGCGAAAAAAATTCACAAAAAAACGAAAAACAAGATATTTGTGCATTTTTTATTTAGAATGCGCCATATTACTTTTTGGAGTCATGAAAGAACAATTCTGACAGCACCAATCGTAAGAGTACATCCAAAAATAGTAGAATAGGTATGTTTAGAATTTTTATTCCAATTTTTTATTGTAGAAAATAAATCTCAAACTTCAATTGAGAATTGGGCATTTCTCGGACTTAATGGCTTAAGCTGACTGACGGCATACGCGTCGGTATTGACAGGAGAATGGTAACCTAATCGTTGCCCCTATAGAAAGCGACTGGGCTGGTTGCGTGCTGATGCTCGATGGAATTACTTTGCTACAATTATTATGTATAAAATCCTTCGATTACATGAACCTCAAGAGTGCACACGGATTCTGGAATTAGATCTTTCCAAGTTCAATGCACGCGCTTTTGGAATCATCCCGGACTCTCTGCGCAACCTACCATCTTTGCTCAGATTTAAGATGGCGATCTATCAACACCTTCTCGATCTTGATTTTTAGCCTTACCAGGGACTGCACCTGTGCTCGTCGTACACTACACGCTTAGGGTCGGGCTTACTAATGCTCTGTATGTTAACCCGTTAACGCCGAAGAATGCAGAATTTTACCTGTCATTTCAAACTTTATGCATGACATAGAAATCATTATAAACTAATGGCAAAAATACAGCACCTACTATTTTCGAGGTTGCTCTTTCGATTGACGAGTACAAAAAGGCGTTTCTATGACGCTGGAGTACTGATAGGGCCGATTTAAAATAACAAATCGTCGAAAAATTCGGGGTTTTCTGAATGTGTTTTTTGTGGTTGAAAATGCACTTGAAATTATCCAAAACATCAACCAAGGATGCATGAAATAGCGCAACTTTACGATAGAATTTTTTTCTTAACTTGGAAAGACCTAAACCCTCTCAATTTCCCATATATTCACCAAAATAACATGCGATGATGAAAATGTGGAGAAAATTGATAGAACATATAGTTTTATCCGTTCAATATTCTTCAATAGACATACCGGAGGTTTTTGAGGTCGTTGATTATGAATCCATCTTTACATTTTCGAAATTCAAGATGGCGGATCCAATATGGCGGAGAAAATCCGAAACGAATCTCGGAATTGGATTAAAATTGGTATACTGCGGTTTTTGAGGTCGCTGATTACGTATCCGTTATCAGATTTTCGAAATTCGAGGATACGAATAAAATTTTCACATTTTTGGCTTCAATATGATTCTACTCTTGGCGTAACTCAGTGACAAACACGTGGACGTAGTGAACTTCTGTCTCTTCCGAGGTGCTTGATGATAAGTGAATAATATAAGTCACATCCTTCACAAGGAAGGTATGTCCTCACTGGACATTTACAGCAGCATTTCTGTTTACTTTGTCGAAACGTTTTGTCGTCAGAACGGTTCATCTGGTTTTTACGAATATAACTTTTAACTATCGACATCACGAATTCTTTTGTACCTATTTTACTTTTACCATCCCCACATGCATTGAAATTCACAACCGAATTGACTGTAGCTGCTTGAATGAGTCTCATGAATACTACCCATGTCTACTTTTTCGAACGGATACTTGATATCACCTTGTTACAATGTCCATTATGTAAATCAACTCCGACCATGTATCGATTATAAAGATGAAACGCTTGTGGAAATGATATATCAATTTCGCATTTGGCTTTAGAACTGTACCGTCTTGAATCTAACATTAGAGTCACACCTGCAGCTCTGGAGACCTTCGATACTAATTTTAAATCATTGCAGTGATATAATTTATTCCACTGTTTATATTATGTTTTACCATATAACTTCCCTGAGGCGACTTTTTAAAAATGAGTAAAACTAGCGGAGGTCAAAAGAGAGAGTGAGTGCATTTTTTCCATTCTTTTTAATTATAGTTTTAATTTCACGATTGATATTTATTATTTTCTCTTGTTTTTAACTTCGGGTTTTTGCTTTTTACAGACACGTTTTAATTAGTTAAAAACTTCTTAGTGTTGACAGCACAGACGAATGTTCTGTGTATAATGTGAATTTTAGTCATAAGTCTTAAGGTATGTTATTCATACAAAAAATTACTCGCTCATCTGTTACAGAGTTATTTTATTTTATTTCATATATTATAGCTATAATGTTTTCTATACTGAAGAGGAGGATATATATTTGAAACAAAGTAAATAATGCACGAACTCGCTAACCTTTATCATTATGATTATTATCATAAGACTTTGAATATTGTAATTTCGATTTTATATTATCAAAAGTGTCTCATTTCATAGCCGACGAAACCACCTCACTCGATAAAAATGGATCTTTCGATCAGTAATCACTTTGAGACTTTATTGACCGTTTATTGAAAGAACTTACCATGGCAATTGCTACAAATGCATTCAGATCATGTATTTATAAGTGCATTTTCTTTACTGGCACAAATAATATGTTGAATCATTTCCATGGATAAAGATATTTCCAGTATCATCTTGATTCGGGATAGCCGAGGGAGGGAAGGAGGGAGGGAGGAAGAGAAAGAGGGAGAGAGGGAGGGTGGGAGAGAGAAAGATAGATAGATAATCTTTATTGGGGCTGGGAGGTATGACCTCATTTGGGCAAGTTGTATTATTTACAGCGTTATTTTATTAAAATATTTAACAATAATGTTTAACGAAAACAAAATTTAAACCATTTTAAAATAAAATAAAAATAAAAATACATATAAAAATAAAATTCTGCATTTTTTAAATTTTGAAAGAGATATCTAACAAATGAATTTAATTAAAAAAATTGCGTCTTTGCACTCTTGACGGATAACTTATTTCACTGTTGTGGATCTGAGATGAGTGGAAAATGGCCTGCTTCTGGTGGTGATCTCTATGTGGTCGTCTCGTGGAACCCCTCTGTTATGATCCTAAGCCCCCAGTCGGCCTTGTCTCGCTGTAGCAGCTCGTCATGGAGGTTGGCCTTGTACCTTAAGTAGTTGAGTGGACTGAAGGCCGGCGGTGTGTAGTCATTGATGATGTTGAAGGCCATAATGGTGAATGAACGTAGATAAGCTTCAGTCCTGGAATCTGCATAACAAAGAACACTAGAAGGGAGCCGACTATGAATCACGTCAAAGTTCATACGCTGGAAATTGGCCGCAAGGTATTCTGGGTTGCGATATGCCAAGATGTTAAACGCCAGCGAGCCTATGAAGAACTCGCGGCGCCTGGCCACAGAGAGCCAGTCCAAGCTAATGCGGTGCGGGGTGGCATGCTTGAAACGAGGGATATTGCTACACACAAAGCGCACACACTCATTAAGTGCTCGCTGAATCTTGGTGTTGCGAGTTCTGTCTAGATCATTGTAGACAGCACAAACGAAATCGAAATGGGGAAAGCCAGACTCTCAACTAGACTTTTTTTTAAAGTAAAAGAAAGGAAATGGCGGTAATGCCTTAGGGAGCGTAGTGTGCCGAAGACACAACCTACGATTTGATTGACTTGGGGAGCCCAGTTGAGAGTGGAGGTGATGAGGACACCAAGATTCTTTACTAGGGAAGCGTATAGATTGGAAACCACGAGAACTGTAACTTTGGGGATACTGTTAAAGTCAATAAGAGATGAAGCACTCGCTATCTAAAAGCATCACCTTAGTCTTCTCGAGGTTCAGAGAAAGGCCATTTTCAGCAGCCCAGACGGCTACTGCCTCGGCGTCCCGAGTGATCGACTCTATGCCTTCGCGAAGGTTGGCTGGTGGAAAAGAGTGATCGATCTGGATTTCGTCTGCGAAGATCATGTGGCGTGAGATACTTAACACTTATGGCCGGTCGTTTATAAACACGATAAAAAGAAGAGGACCTAGGACACTGCCCTGTGGGACCCCAGTCATGAGCTTCACCCATTCAGATGTTGAGCCACCCATGTCTATCACAGGTTGGAGCCTATCATGCAAATATGCATAAAACCACGCGAGGGCCGTGTCGGAGCACATCATGCGCTTTAGTTTTTGGAGGAGGAGGCCGTGGGGGACCATGTCGAATGCTTTGGTAAAGTCAAAGACAAGCGCAGTTATCATACGCTTGTCTATTGCCCTCCTAACATCGTCAAGGACCCCCACGAGTGCCGACTGAATGCTGTAATCACAGAGAAAACCTGCTTGTCTGAAGTCGAGGAGACCAGACGACTCCAGATGTTGAGAGAGCTGCTGATGCGCGACACGTTCGACGGTCTTGGAGATCTCACATAGCAGTGGAAAAGTGGCCAAACTCAACAAGGAGTTGAAGATGGAGGAAATTGGCGCAACTAGATAGGGGGGCACCAGCTTCAGCATTTCTGCAGAAATACCATCTGGGCCCGTGGCTCCGGTAGCAGACCAGTTTATAGCTTGAAGCACCTCTCAATGCGATACCATGGCGAAAGAGAATCTTACGACATCAGCAGCAGGCGCGTTCGTTGTCAGAGTGGAGAGAATTTGAGGAAAGGACTCGGGTAAGAGAGGAGACACGCTCGCATTAACGATCGCAAAGTGCCTAATCAGGTCAGAGCTTGTGATCGAGGAAAATGGGGACACACGCGGGACGCTGGCGATGCCCATTCGTCTGAGCTCACGCTATTTGGATGACGCGTCGGGCGCACTCAGAAACTTTTTGGCAAAATATTCGTTTTTGGCTGTATTTAGCCTATTAGTGATGCAACTGCACAAAACCTTGAAAAGGAGGAAATCATCGGTTTTGCCCGATTGTTTCGCTATACGGTACAACCTGTCTCGCTCTCTCATGAAGTTTCGTATGTTAGCAGAGACCCATGGTTTTCTTCATGTGGAGAGAGTGACCTGCCGAAGAGGCGATATTTTGTTGAAAGTCTGAAGTATAGGGCCAGATAGGCGTTCCACTAAGTCATTAGAGTTTAAACTTGTGACGGGCAAATCGAAATGTAGTGGGTGCGAAGTGTGTGATGAAGAGTCTGGCATCGAGTCTGCCGCGAAAGTACCAGAGAAGGTCTGGACGGATGCATTTTAGTGAGCGTGTGAGAATGACTTTTTGTGCGTGCGGCGGTTTAAAAAACTTGAAACGTAGGTTGATGATATCGTGGCCAGCGACGAATGGGGACAAAGACTTGTGGTATGAAATGATTGAAGATGCGTCATTTGTGATAAATAAATCGAGTCAAGTGTGTGAGTGATTATCTTGGCAAGTAGCGTGGTGCGTGGTCGGAAGGGACCAAATAGAGCGAGTGATTGTGTATCTGAGTGAGCAGATGGCGTGAATCCGCATTTTGCATGGACATATCGACGTTGAAGTCCCCAGTTATGATGATATTAGTATAGTTTGACCGGAAAGAGGTGAGTGGATCAAAAAATAATTCAGGATACGCTGCGTGCGGGCGTCTATAAACCATGACATACAAGAGCGAGCTATTTCCAGATTTTATTTCGAGAATAAGAAACTCGGGTGCATTCAAAAAGCATCGGAAAACGACGCAGTGAAGTATAATAAAGTGTAGCCAACTTTTGGACAGGGCTGCCAGTTTTTGGCGAAAAATGCAGGCGTGAGTGAGCTCGAGACTTAACCTCAAAATTGAGGGGGCCGAGAAAAACTTAATGAGTACTCACTTTCACCGTCAAAAAACAGCCCAACTCCAATGCAACAGGCAGCTAAGCTTCCAGCGGTGAGAATACCACGCGTACGTCCTTCCCAGTGAAAAAGTGTTGTCACCTTCGCCATAAACCATGGGGAGCAGTAGAAGACAGACAGTCAATCCATAGAATCACAGAGAGAGAGAGAGAGAGAGAGAGAG
>UELV01094784.1:14853-27312 GCA_900490015.1 Megastigmus stigmatizans | reverse complement strand
CACACACACACACACACACACACACACACACACACGCACACACACACGCACACGCACACGCGCCCGCACACGCACACACACCCACGATTATACACTTTACAGGTATTTTAAATGATTATCAGCTTCATTAATCTTTATAAACATTACATATTTTTTCCTATTATCAAAAACTTAATTTATGATATAATATATGTTCTTATTCAGTTCAGACTTCATGTTGTGGAACATCATCACGTAGTCCAGTCAAACTTTGTTTTTTAGTTATGGGCCGAGAAAAAAGGGCTAAAAACGTACCTATGTACGGTCATGTGGAATTCATAATGAATATTCTTTGATATACATAGAAAATTTTTAAATTGTAACTTAAACCCTGTCCATTAGAAAAATTTGCTATAATAATACTGTAATAAGGGAAACTTTTAAATTATTTTATGTATCAAAACTTGGTTAAAAAACGAAGAAAATAAGCCGTTGCAGACCTTAAATGATTCAGCCATTCTCCAGATACAAGTAATTAAAAAATTTTCCAAAAAAAAAAAAAAATAAATCTCGAATATCTCGAAAACCATTGAGTCTTATAAACGTTGCAACTGGACGAAAAATAAAAATTTCCATAGAAGCGACGTGTTATGCACTTAACTATTATATTTTTAATAATTTAAGATCTGCTGAATGTCATGGTATCCTTTTTACCCCCTTCCCGTGCAAATTTTGATTAAATTCGAACTTGAAATTTTTACTTTTTATATAGACTCTTATGGGACTGAGGCAAAAAACTAGAAAAGTTGATTATTTGCGAAGCATTTATAATTTGTTGAATATAAACAAAAAATACAATAAAAAATATATGAAATGAAAGAAAAAAGATTTTTCTTTCAGATCAACTATCGTAAGATACTCGTAGCCGCCGAGAATTTCGAGATATTATCTGTCAAAGTAAGTAATACGTGTATATTGAGGTTATTTCATTGTTTTTCTGTTCACTTAGTGGTTAACAAAGGTATCAAGTAAAGTTTATTTATTTTCATTAAAGATAGACAATAAACAACCAATGTAATGTCTACATGAAGGTAATGATTTAAAAATCATTTTTTTAATATTAGCGTTCATATTTTTATGACGTTTGACTTCAGTTATACTCGCAAGAACCTCCTTAGGACACCCCTCATTCGAATAAGCTTGATCTGGTTGTATCAAATATAAAAAACAAAAAATAAAAATTCATTCTGAAAAGTCATATTTTTCCGGTGAACGTCCTTAACTGTCATTCGATGGTACTACATAAAAATACGGGCACATGAATTTTTTATTCTAGCTAGTATCGCAACTTCATAATCATACTAAGCCAACCTAACAGACAAATTAAAGCTTATCAAATACGCTTTATAAAGTGGAATTGGTTAAACTTATAGTAAAAAATTTTATCGAATCATATATTAAAGAGATTTAAAATGGTAGGTATTTTAGGTAACAGACTACCTAATCAATATCAAAAGTAAAATTTTGGGTGGTGGGCGGCGGTCAGATTGTCCTTTGTTTGTTCCCCCTGCGGGGGTGATTATAAACAAGGGCAATCTGATTGCCCATTAATATTGATTAGACTGTAAGACCGATAGAAAAATCTTTGGCAGTTTACAGTAGATTACAGTCGACATAAGTAATATTTCTTAATGATCAAAAGTAAAATATGTAAGCTACTAATGGATAAAAAATAAAAGGAACAAGATAAAATAATGAAATTTTATTGATATCATATCTACATATAGTTAAACTTTCAAATAATATGTGAATATTTTTGAGAAAACAGCAAGTGTTTACTAAAAATTAAGATTATTGTAATGAGCCATTTTCATGCAGACTGAGAATAGGAAATTGTCGATGAGTTTAGCACGTCGATACAGCAATTCACCAATGTAGGTTACGAGCGGAAATTGCTTATTGAGCATTTCGTTGAGAATTACGTCAGCGTTTGAGAGTTTGGCGGTCGCAAACAGTTGAAGATTTCCATAACAGCTTTGTTAAATTAAATATATGCGCTGCTCTGTGAATGCGAAATATTTCATAATATTTGTAACAATATATTTGCAAGTATAACAATTTCTTTGTACTTTTTTAATAAAAACGTTTATGTCCAATAGTTACTCTAATACGACAGAAAGAAATAGAAACGGAGAGAGAAGACTTACATTTCTTAATTAAGAGTCCTACTATTCACATTTCAAGTAACTGCAGATTTGTTACACTATTAGAAACTTTTGTTTTTCTACATTTACATACAATTAATAATATCTTCGAAATGATACTTTTATTAAAAAAACATAACTACAATACATAACAGAAAAGCAGACAAAGCATTTCTGTACCTTAAGAGCTGTATATTTTTTGTAAACATTGACTAATAAGTTATGAAGATATTTGAGTTTTTCTGATTTTTAAGTTTTTTGAAAATATTTTTAATTAATAATTGATTATAAGTAATATAATTTTTTTAATTAGGATTCTTCAATAGCTGATCAATTATTATTTGTTTAAAAATTTGAGGTTATGGTATATGAATATTTCTACATATACTTGAAGAAATTAATTGATTAAATAGATAAAGTATTAAAAATTTCATCTAATAGAATAAAAAAAGCACTTTTATGATTAAGAATGTATAACACAGGCGCGTTTTACTATAAACGCGATTTCATTTGAAAAAATAAGAAAATTTGATTCATAAGTTTTTGCATAAATTCATATTATTAGTTTTGAATATAGCAGATTAATATAAAATTTAAAGAATATATTTGAAATTTTAATAACTGCGAAATTTGATAATTATTGAGGTCGGGTGTTCTGACCACTGAGCTAACATCCGTGCTACTTTTCTCCTCTTCATATTGTCTGAATATCGTATCATGCTCTGTTGTCACGCTCCGTGACACCTCCCGGGACTAAGCAATCATCGTCCACGATACTTCTGTGGGGTGCGTATGAGACATATTCTTCATCATCGAATGTGCTGCTTGGATCTTCGGCTTGAAACTTCTGATTTCATGAGACGGAACACGTCCGATTTTTATTTTCTGGTAATAAAATAAACTGATTTTCAGAGTGATTACCAGTCCTTGAAAGAAGAAGGAGGGGAGAGCGATCGGCTTCTGCTCCGAGCATTGTAAAAAATAAATGTATGTTAAAAAAAATGATAGTCTTTTTCACGTGACTGTGAAAATGGCGTATATATAGAACGATACCGTATATAACGTATACGCGACTACGTTAGATTTACTAACAGCATTGAGAATAAATTATTAACATGTATATTTTGAAAACGGTAAGGTCAGGTATCCTGAACATTTTATACGTTCTTGCAATCACTGTCCCAAATAACATTGTAGTTTGTTTCTAACTTTTCAAGAAAACTTTAGAAGTTATGTGTGAGAATGTAATTTACGTCAAGCGGTCAGCCATATAAGCCTCGTGTTAAACTTCGTAACTTTACGAAATAATATCTCAATTTCGGTGATGTTAGGAGCTTTAAAATTTTATGGGATTGTCGATGGTATTCTCATTTATGCATGTTTAAAATTCAAAGAAATTCTCAAGGAAACGAAAAATTACGATAACCCCCTTAATATCGATTTTTAGTCGACTCTATAAAGACTGGAAGGATTTCATCGGATTGGCTATATACCATTCGATAGATCACGAAATTCTAAGGAACACGTATGTTTCTCGTTTTTCGATTGGACAAGTAGCTTCCGAGTTATTAATTGTTAAAAGTTTGTAAGGTGAGCCAATCAGTGGACGGCAGATGCGTCCTTTCGCCGCCGCCGCTTCTGCCGCCCACTATAGCAGCCCGCTGATTGACTCATCTTACAAACTTTTCACAATTAATAACTCGGCAACTAATTGTCCGATCGAAAAACGAAGAAGGTACGTGGTCCTTAGAATTTCGTTATCTATAGAATGGTATGTAGCTAATCCGATGATATCCTTCTACCCTGTAGAATTTTTAAAGCCGAGATATTAAAAGTAGAATATAGGCGGGGGCGACGGAAAAATGGTTAGACTAATAACTTTCAGGCCATCCCACTTTTTTAAATTTCGAATAATCATTATTAACTAAAAGTTACATAAATATTATTACAGAAATATCTAAACTTCTTTTATAGCAAAGTCCAAAGAGAAATATTTTGTTTTGATTTATTTATTAACAGATAAAATTTTGGGGCTAAAAATTATGTCCACTGCTACATTTAACATGAATAAGTTGAAAAGAAGTATTTTCTATTTTGAGTACTTTTGTATTTTCTGACTAACACTATTAAAATATTTAGAGTTTTTACTTTTGAATAGTATTTTTTAATATTTTTATAAAATTATAATAGTATAATAGTATAGTATTATAATAGCAACAAATGCATAAAATGCCATTTTACACACGGGTAGTGATCAAATGCACGAGTGGCCGGCGATGCCGAATGTATTTCGTAAATCGTACTCATATGATGAATACGATATTTTTTGACATAGTATGTGTAAGAATTTAATTGTACACGCTGTTTTTCGTGTCTAAAATTTGTACGCGAACTATATGTAAAATGCATTTTATTAAAAAAAAAATGATAAAAAACAGGTATCTGATCGAATACCCATACCGTAACGGTTTACTGTTCTTAAATTTATTTTTTCTTCATTTAAAATAACTCCCTATTCAAATTAAGGGATGCATTTATGTACAGTAGGTATATTCTAATGCACAAGGGTGCGACCATTTAGTAATAGAGGAAATACGATTATCCCTTCTATCTATATAGATCGATGGAAATTGTACTGCATTAGCACAAGCTAATTCAACAATGAAAACGTAAGAGAGGAGTGCAGATTATGCCGAAAGCAGACTTATGGTACATCGCAATGGATAAGTATTTCAGTTAAAGAGCCGGCCGCCACAACTTAAGATAACTGTTCGGCTGCGGGCTCGTCATGATGCATAGCGGACGACTAGGTCGGGCCGCTCGATACAATTACGGCTATCGGTCGAGAAAACACTGACTCTGTGTCACTGATGTAGGTAAGCCTATCTTAAAGGCAGTTTAACATTGAAACCAGGCCACATGACGTGCACACGTGAGCGAACCTCTTCCTCTCATTGGGGGGTCCTGCACCAATGATAGGGAACTAAGTTGTTTTACTTTTTACTATCCCGCTTCTAATTTCCTACGTTATTGATAGTGACAAATACACAGATAATATTCTATCATTCACTTTCGAATCCATTTCGATCCGTGTGCAAGAATAAAAAATCTTTTTTTTACACGGAGAGAAAGGGTGTTATTTTATTAGAATCTTTATTAATTTTTACTAAACGTTTTACGAATTGTAAGACAGACTCGAATTTTACTTATTATTTCTATTTAGTATAGTAATATTTAATTTAAAGATAAAATCATATTATTTTTAACAAAATTTATTTCGCTTTATTGCTACTGATCGCGACGCCACTTTATCAGATATTTATTTATATTACTTATATTTGGAACATTAGAAATTTAATTAAATTTTTACAATCAATAAAGATCTGAAAAATATTTCTCCACCTATGGGACGCGAACCTGCAACCTACTCTGTGAGAAACCGACCCCTAACCGACTGCGTCATTGAGACCTTGCGATCCTGCATTCGAATCGTTCTCTGAGCTTACAAACCGCACATAACAGTGCTTTAATCTTTTTTATAATGTCCTAATCTGCTATTGTTTAACATATTTTAGAAACAAGAGTTGTGTACAAAAATCTGATTGATGATTAATACATCAATTATCTAAGACTTTCAACAAGTTATAATGCCAATGCCGCATAAATTTTCAGGTTAGAATTTCGGCCGCGCGTCTATACCTATGAAAGATAAATATATGTATATTCCGTAAATTGCTATGCCCTCTATTAAAAATTCTTACATATATAGTAAATATTCGTCAGAATTGAAGTTAAAGGAGGATGTCTACGGGCAATGCTAAAAATCCTTCAAAATTTAAATTCAAAATGTAACCTCCTTAACCTGTACAGTCATGTAGAGAATAAAAAAACATAAATTTAGAAAAAAATGTTTGAAATCCTAAGGTAGTGCAAACATAAAAAATCAAGTCATTAAAGTTTCGAAAATAACGATTATTTCAAGGTTTGACTACAGTTTTTTTCATGTTCCCACTACATAATCGCTTCACTGGAAAAGTGAGCAGAAATTAGAAGGTAGGTACAGTTGTTGTCGTACTATTACACGACATGCTGTTCACGTTATTGGTGAATATAAAATATTAATACTTTTAGACCCTGAAGAGGAACGTAATTTTAATAAACGTCCGAAACGTCGGTAATTTAATTTATGTGTGATTTATTGTTCGTGGACGTGGATGTTGACGTGGAATCAGCAATATAGGGCCTTCTTTTGCACTTATTTTGTATGTATAACTCCATATTTTATTATGTTAAGTGGCTCTTGATAAAAAAATGGAATGGCAGTTAAGACTAAGCGACGTAGGATTGGGAAACTTTTTATTACATCCAATTTTAATAATTTAATATTTAAAATAATACATGATCATTTTATGTATTTTGAGAATAATCTGAAAAAGAATTCTCCGTATACATATATAAGAAGTATTCTTTCTCGACGGAAACCTCGTCTCTAGAATTAATTTTACTTTTTGGAGTCCTATCAGGGCTTAAAATTTGGATTAACTCATCTAGTTTCTGCAACCGATGGGCGATTTTCGAATCTCAATATGGTGGATATAATAAGGCAACCGTATGTAATGACCTAGCGTAAGATTTATAGTGTAGCATAGAAATTGCATCACATAAATGAGCTCATCGACCTATAAATGTCGAAATTCAGAAATTTTTAGAAAAATCTTCGATAACTTTCACAAAATATCTTGAAATTATTTAAATTCGACCGACATAAATTGATTGTAACATCTTGGTCTTAGTCGGACTAGAAAATAGTAGAAAAAGCGGAATTATAATGGTAGTAAATTTTGCATTAAAAAAAATATGGTATGTACCAAGGGTTTCGTAGGTTTTTTTATCTCATCATGTGGCTGCAGTACTCGTCTTTATATCGCAAAAAGCACTCGCCATCGGCTCATTCTTGCTCGCCTTAGACTCGTACTGAAAACTCCACCCTTGGCACACAATATACTATTATTTTATTTAATTAAGCCTCGAACCAGGCATAAAAGTACATCGAAGAGTGACAGATCGGCTGAATCATCAATTTTGATCATATCTTTTATAAATCGGCAGAAAAAATTAAGGTCATTTTCACACAAATTAGAGATTAAAATCTATAATTAATTCAATAATTAAGGATTGAATTACGGTCTAGATTTTGACAAACTAAATTGCGGACGTAATCTCACCTGGATATTAGACTGGATGATGAATTTGATTACAGGTGAGTTTGGGAATGGATTTCAAACTGGAAGAAAATTTCCATAGAAGCGACATGTTAGTGAAATTTAATTGTTGATATCAGTGCCAATACCGCGGCATTTTGCATTAAAATATGGTCCTTACCACTTAAGATGTCCCTCATTCGAATAAACTTGATCTAGTTGTATCAAATATAAAAAACAAAAAATAAAAATTCATTCTGAAAAGTCTTATTTTTGGCCGGTGAATCACCTTAAAGTGGTTCGATCGCGAAGGGTTCACAAACAGAATCACTTAATTTTGTAATATGTTATAGGTAACACTAATATATATGCCCAAAATCAGGCACATTTACCAATTAAGAAATTAAGAAAAGTAATCTCAATGTTTTAATTTGTTAGACAGAGTGAATAGGCTGGATATTTGCCGAAGAGCTTTCATTGTGAATAATTTTTTATATAAAAGTAGATATTGATCAAAAACTAAAGTAGCATAGTAAATGTTATAAGGAATGAAATTTACGAAAGAAAACAGGAGGTCACCGAATAACGCAGACAAATATTTAATATTGAATTTGGGAAAATACAAAAAAAAACTTTTCAGAAGAGTGTGAGTATATCTTTTACTTTACTTACTTACTTATTAAAAAATTAAAATAAAAGTTAATTTCTTCAAGAATTAAAATTTTAATGAAAAGTATGTAATAAGTTATACATAAAAGTTAATGAGTGGTTCTAATTAAAAAATCATTAAATATTCTGAAAATAGGAGTCCCTCTAAGCACCCATACCATCTGGACATTTGCACTGGAGATACTAAAAATGATCAGAAGAGTAAATCTAAAACACATAATAATCAATTGTTATTATATTTAACATAAGATGCTCTTAATTAAGACTAGGATCAACACTGTTTAGGGTAAGATTACATTCCTTGTGCAACTGGGGCATTGTCTCCACACGAATCCACTCAAAAAGCTTTTCATTCCCAATTTCGCCGTGTACAGGCACGATCGTCTCAACTCGGATGGTGGCGGCTTAGCCACCATCATCAGAAACACCCTTCGCCACAAAGCCATTAGTACCCCCACTCCCTCCTCCGAGGTGTGCGGTATCGAAGTGCGTCTCAACGGTAACCCACTTAGAATCATTTCTTACTACTCCCCCTGGATAAAAATAATCTATCCGAGATACCACCCCTTCTGAACTCTGAAACGTCTACCATCCTGGCAGGTGACCTTAACGCCAAGCACTCTTCTTGGGGTTGTCAGTTCAATAACACCAAGGACTTCTCTCTTCTGAAACTTCTGCTTCGACACAAACTTTCTATCGAAGCACCCCAGTCGCCCACTTTCCACTCATCTAACTTAGATCTTCGCCCAGACATCCTCGATATCTTCATCACGAAGGATGTTTCCCTCGTCAAAGAGCCCTGGGTTCTTCCTCTTCTCAGCTCTGACCACTACCCCATCTTGCTAGAAGTCCCCCGAAATCCATCCCCTGAATCTCTCAAGGATCCAAGATCGATTGGCTGTGCCTCCAGTATCATCTGCAACACGTAGCCTTCAAATGCGGTCAAATCCGATCTACCGCTGATATCGATAAATTTCCCACCCTACATTTTACCGACCGAGAAGTAAGAAATTCGTATTAATTCAGAAAATACTTTAAATTATCCAAATCCCAAATACAGGTACCCTTTGTCTATGAATTATCTACCATCTGATAAAATTTCAAGTAAATATTTCACTAACACCTTCAAAAATTCTTGTTTCCAAAATGAGCAAATTTTTGCGGAACAAGAATTTTTGAACGTTTTATTAAAATATTTACTTGAGACACTGCTAGATGATAGATAATTCATAGACGAAGTGCACCTGTATTTGCGATTTATATAATTTCAAGTATTTACTTAGTTAATGGAACAATCTTAGCCCATTTATATGTGAAAATATGTTAATTTCTCAAAATAATTGAAAATAAAGTTTTGCATATGTGTCAACGGTTTATCATATTTATTTAAATCTAAAATTATATTTTAGATTTAAAAAATGATAACTATAATATTTTAAGGTATTTCTATCGACAAGAGACAGAGAGCGAGCACGGCTACAGCGCAGCCCTCGGTATTATGTGAAAGACAAGCAAACCTCGAGTATTGTATATATCTTTCGTGTTTATTGTACTTTATTTTAATATTCGAAAATGCAAAAGCATTTCAAAAATATCGTCTAGTTAAAATATAAAAAAATTACATTTAATTACTAATTAATTAATAATTAATTATTAATAATTAAACTAGAGAAAATATAAAATTTATATAATTAGTAATTATTAGTAATTAATTGTAATTTTTTTATATTTTAACTGAGCCGATATCTTTTTATATTATATAGTTGTAAGAGAAGTTTTAAAACTCATCCTCCCCTCACCACCCCCTCAAAAAAACTTAAATAAGTTTAACTTTTTATCTTTTTTTAGCATTAGAATTTTGTCTAGTCCCGTCTCACCCCCCTCGCCCCTCCCCGTCACCTCTCAACCCCTCTCACCTACCTTACTTGGCATTAACAATTAACCTAATACTTTAAAACGGTAAAATCTTGGCAAGTATGAGTGTTTGAGTGTATTTCTCCTACTCGCTTCAGTTTATTTGAATAAAATCCTCTTGCAGAATCCTTGAAAGTTCATTCTTTAAATATATTTAATTAATTAAGTAAAAGTGTACTAAAACCATATTAAATTTTTAACTAAACACAATCCATTATTTACCTATATATATAAATCTTACAATTTTTTTATGGCCAATTTTGACGAAAGAAAGTTGTGGAATCTATTCAGAAATTGCCAAGTATTATTTTTAGCTATATACTGAAATAGAATACATAAAGACATAAAGACTATTTTGAGCATAAAATTAACCCTTAACTGACACACGTCAAAATAATAACATAAATGACACATGGGGTACTTCAGACCCCCAGTGGACAAAAATGTTTATAACTTTTTTATTTATTAGTATTTTCATTTGCAATTTTTTTTACAAGTACCTTAAGGTCTCTACTAAAGGGTGTTTTAGTTCATAAGATCCAAAATTATTGTTTAGATATTGAAAAAAATCGAAATTTGTTTAAAAAACTGAAAATCTATTCCTTTTACTAAAAAATTCATAACTTTTTGAAATTTGAATATTTTCCGATGAAATTTTAATGGCTAACTCGTGAAACTATAACCTTTAGGATAAAATTAGTTTTAAATACCAATTTTTCAAAAAAGGTATTTATTTGAAAAAAATTGATGAAATAAGGATGAAATAAATGAAGGGGTCTTTCGGACCCCCAGTGTCATTTAAGGGCTAAGTATCTTTAATTCGAGGTCTATTAAAAAAAATGCAGCTGCTACTCTTTTTGTTGTGGGTCTCATTGTTGTGTACAAAAAGTAATTCCGGAAAGTTTCAAGAATATCCAAGACTCATATCTCTAGTCATGCCATTGTTAGTGATATAATGCAAAACTTTTTATCTTCATCATTATTTTTTTCTTGTGCAAATTTAATTAAATATCTATATTCTTACAAAATAACTATGAACATACTTTTACAGACAGCTTAAGATTGAACCATTTTTTTTAAATCTTGCATGTTTATAGTTTCTAAAATATTCTAATAACAAAACAAACATTGTTTGGTACCAAAAATATTTATAAATCTCATTTAATAAATATGCTTTCTTCAAAAAATAACCATTGGAAACTAAGATCTTGTATATTAGTTTGTTAGGTCAATAAACTGAAACAAGATGTTTCTAGACGTTAATAAAAGTAATATTTTACTTATACTTTGATATAAAACTGGTATTTAGTCACACAAATTATTATTTGCTTTAAAATACGGGTGATCAGAATTGCCCAGCATTTCACATTACCCTGTTCTACCCTTCGCTAATATCTAAAATAAATATAAGTTGGTGAATATCTTTAAAACCCATTATAGCCTATTAAAAAAAACGCAAGTTTTATGTTGTTGTAATAAAAGACAAATTTGCAATATTTTATATTTTATCACTGATTATGGGAATGGAATTCGATTTAACAAATATTATGATTTGAATTTATAGTAATCAAGTAGAATACATTTAATTAAGTAAGAGCAAAATAACTCATATCGAAAGAATTTTATTGCAGAATGCTGAAATCAATTCAAGTAAACACAAAAAGCTACGGAGCGAAATACATGGACACCATTATCAGTGACCCTATACACCTAGACATCAAATACGACCAAATTCCACACCTAGCGCACTACCTGGACCCCATCATCGGCAACCCTATGCACCAAGACATCCAGTACAACCGAATTCCACACCTAAACAAAAAAAAACTACGGAACGAAAAACATGGGCACCATTATCAGTGAGTCTATACACCTAGACATCGAGTTATGACCGAATTCCACACCTAATTCCACACCTAGACGCAAAAAGCTACGGAGCGCACTACCTAGTCACCATTATCGGCGGCTCTATACACCTATAGACATTGAGTACAACTGAATTCCATACCTATAGGCATAAAAAGCTACGGAGCGCGATATGTTGACATCACTATTTTATCATTGAGTACCTCACAAATTAAAATTTTGAATTTACACAACCTCGTGTTTTGAGGGATGCATAAACCCTTGTTTGTGTTAGATAAAATAGTACATTTCGACACGGGGGCGGAAGAGGATTATTTCATTCACGAGACGTTTTTCGGCCGAGCGAAGCGAGGTCGAAAATTCGAGTGAGGGAAAAATCCTCTTACGCCCTAGTCTCGAACCGTATTTTTCATCACGAGAGCCGTAAAGTCGCATCAAACATGCGATTTTGTGGTTAGAGTGACGAAAATAATTTTTTTCCTATTGTAAAGCGTTTGAGATGACCTTTTTAGCGTTAGAAAATAATTAATCGATGATTTATTTTCTCATTATGCAAATAAAAGTTTGAGAATATAAGAAATGAATTAAGATACCGGTAATGTAGGTATCTGTGTCGATATACGGCA
>UELV01094784.1:0-14833 GCA_900490015.1 Megastigmus stigmatizans | reverse complement strand
CCATACCTATAGGCATAAAAAGCTAAGGAGCGCGATATGTTGACATCACTATTTTATCATTGAGTACCTCACAAATTAAAATTTTGAATTTACACAACCTCGTATTTTGAGGGATGCATAAACCCTTGTTTGTGTTAGATAAAAATAATTTTTTTCCTATTGTAAAGCGTTTGAGATGACCTTTTTAGGGTTAGAAAATAATTAATCGATGATTTATTTTCTCATTATGCAAATAAAAGTTTGAGAATATAAGAAATGAATTAAGATACCGGTAATGTAGGTATCTGTGTCGATATACGGCAACCTCTTACTATTTACCAATAGAGACCGACATATATTTTTTCAATTTCATTATAAAATATCGCGAATCAGCAAGTTTATCAAAATATAACAACAGGGGGTGCAATTAATGCATCTAGAAAGGTGTTAAATGCAATTATATATACGCAATGTCGAATATCATCCTACCTATTCGATTACTTATTTAAATATACCTAGGAGATAATTATAAAGCTTAGAAAAACAGATGTTTATATACAGAAAAAACTTACCATAAAGCTTTTTGCTAAACTTTTGGAAAGTTAAAATAAATTAATAGCACTGAAGAAGTGCCAGATTTACTGAATTTTAAAATGGTATTTTAAAACCAGAAAAAATGTTATAACCATAAAGATAAATAGTTGTACCTAATATTAATTAGGTTTAATACCTAAAAATTTGCGTATTTTGTAATTGTGATCAAATGCATTAATTAAAACTCCCGATTATTGTTTTTGCACAAACATTTAAAAAAAAACTTATAATTCACATAAATAACGTAATTTTGCGGATTTCAACCTAGAGCATATTTTTTTAATAGTTATTAAATTCGTATTAGTCGGTTTGCTATTTATTTAAACTCGTAGGGTAGTATTAATTTACGATAGACCAGCTATTACTGTATTACTGTAACATTATATAGATGGGCATATTTAATTAGAAGAATACGTATTCACTGAAAACCGTAATTTTTAATAGTTTAAAGTTAGCTACTGTAAAAATTGAATTCTATATTTCCATAAACTTTCCAAATGAGCTATAAAATTAATAAATAGTAGGGATTCCTATACAGTGCAATCGAAGAAGAGGATAATGAAAAGATAGGTTAACTATATTTTCAGCCCCTCGTTAATTGATCGTGATTCTAAAAAATTATAAAATAAATGATTTATTGACAAAATTTAATATAAATAGTACTTATACGTATTAGTAAATAGTTATGTTCTTACCTTGGAAGAGTATAGAAATAAAATGCAGTGAACTCATTGACGATCATGGAGACGGTGCCGACCATTAGCCGGCCGTCTTTTGCATTCAATTGAGCAAGATGAAGAGCGAGGATACACAAATATTCTGCTGCAAGTATTGCATCGCGATTTCTAAATTTTTACTCGATATTCTGAGTTGGAACGTCTTGTATATCCATCTGATGTTCAAATCACAATTGCGATACGTAATAGATACTTTTTCACAAATCGTAAATCGCGCGTTCCAATGTACTTGTGTGATGTTCAATATTCACACACATAATTGATGCATTTCTCTTCTTTTAAAATTTCAATCAGAGTATTAAAGAGACTATAGAGCAGAGTAGATTTTACTAATTTACTGTGTATTTTACTAATAAATTTGTTCTTGTAAATACTACTGTATCCAGCTACCTAGTGGTTAGCAGTGTTAGCACACCAAATTGGCTCCGATTCCTCTAATAGTCTAATTTATTTGTCAACCGATTAATTTCTATATATTAACGCAACTATATATACACACGCATGCCACATATTATATATATATATATGTTATTTGGACAGTTGAAGAGAAGGAACAACTATCAACAAGAGACAGGAATCAGAGCAGTATAACGTAACCTATAAATATTGTAGAAAGAACTAAATGAGGATAGAATGCATATACAGAGCAAAATTGTTTGATTTTTTTAACCTCTTCATATACTGATTAAAAGGAAATAATATTTTACAAATTGTAAATGCATATATTGTTTTTTTTAACAATTACTTTTTTATATTTATTATCTATTTGTACATTTGAAACATTTTTATTTTGTGAAACAATTTTTATTCAGTATGTAAATTATTAAGGCAAGATAATATTTAAGTGGACAGTCATTTGAGAAAATCATGTACAAGTAAATGCAAAAAATAATACTGACAATAATTAACATCTGATTTAAAATTATAACAAACACATTACTACATCTCATTATTTAGCTCAAGAAATTGTTTTAACAATGATTTATCCAATTGTATAATAAAAAACTCAACAACATAGATATTTATATATTTTTTTTAGTTTTTACAAGTTTATGATGAATAAATTCAGTTAATTGAGCACATAGAGCTTGATCTGAAAAAACAAAAAATGTTACTCGAGATGCTTTGTATAAGTCTTTGAATGCCATACAAAAAAATAATCACTATAGATATACTAAATTAAGGAACTATATTTCAACTTAAATTTATGCAGTAACTCACTAACCAGCAAAATTATTTTCATTATTTTGTAATTGATATTTTGCCAATACTATATATGCCATGTATAAATACATTTTGCAATGATAGCAAAGCAAGAGCTCCACTTTTCTAAACAAGTCAAAAATTCATAAGTTTTTGCTTCATTTGATAAAAAAGTTGTAGCATCCATCCAATAAAAATTATATCTTGATCGCTTAACATTAGTCAGTTTAAAGGTAATTTGGTGCATGTTATTAGTAGCTGAAAGAAACATAGATTACTTAGAGAAGCATTAATATGATCGACTGAAGCTAGAGCATGAATAATAGGGATATTAGCTAAATGAGACAACATGTCTTCAACCTTCTTTGTATGCAAAGAACATTCCACCATCAATATTATGAATCGATAACTATATACAAACATTTGGATGATTTTGCATTGTTTTTTCAATAATTTCAAAGCATTCCTTATGATTACTGACAGTTTCTAGTCCTGAAAGATCAGTAATTGTATTATCTAATATCTAATGCCAAAAAAATAGACAAGCTATTTTATGTAAAGAAATTTAAATACATTTTGAAATAATTACCTTTTTTTTAGTGTTAAGCTAGGAAAGAAGCCATTAATTATTAATGTTGGTTCATCATAAATCATTAGCTTATAGAAATTATCAATTACTTCTCGTTTTAAGCCAAGACCATACAATAAACTGGACCATACTGATGCATCTAATACAAGCTCTTTTAATGCAAGCATTACCAAAAAATAATACAGTAAATTCATTTCTAAAAGGTAAAAACCAAATTATTAATGGAAAATTAAGAAATTGGAATACAAATTCCATACGGAATCTATTTAGATTCTATGTGGAATTCATGATGTCATTTTGGACGGATTACCATATGAATTCAGTATGAATTCCGGATGGAAATGCGCAAGAAATCCTTATGGATTCCATATGGATATTTTCAACTGGGTGCTTTTTCAATTATTGTATTTTTTTTCAAAACTGTGCCACTTATAGGATACATATTTTTACCATCTACATAATTTGCCAAAAATTATTCTGTGAATAATTGAAAAAATAATTTCTTTATGAAAAAAATATTCATGAAAGATCTAGAATCATGTAGGTTTCTCTTAATTTGGCTCAATATCCTTTACCTAACTATTCTTTAATAGTATCATTTTTAAAAGTGCAACAGCTATCATCAATTCATCACTGTCACTTTTATCCATTTTCTGAAAATATTGAATTTATTTTTTATTGAAAACATTGAATTTCAAAAAATTATAAGTACATACATTAGATAGAGACTGTTAAATACTCAATTTAATTGTTTATTTTTTAATTTGTTCTATTTAGTAAAGAAATATTATCGCTCTTATTAAATAAGTTTTTTTCTGTATAAAAATAAATGAAAACTCCTAAACCCCCGACACCAATATTGTTCACCTGTGTCGCTTCCTTTTTATGCACCGTACGTGTACTGTTTACCGTGTAAGCACGGTTGATTAAAGCTATGTTTTAATTTATATTTTCTTAAATAAAGAATTAACACGACAAAACCAAATGCGGTTACTGTATCCGCGTGAAAAAACTATCGATTTATGTAAATTTTAATAACAAATAATTATTCTTAGTATGAGTAAATTAAATTTTTATATTTTTCTAGCATCCGTACACTTTGAACAATATTTAATAGTCTAAACTATTAATTTTTATATCCGGGTGCCGACTTGTAACAGCTCTGACGGGAGATATTTGAGGACAAATAAGAAGTTTTTAAATACGATTCGAGTGCCAAAAAAGTGCTCCGTGGCCAATGGAAAGTGCTCCGTAGTTAAAAATTGAATATTGATAATTTTTTATTCAATAAAAAATAAAAATCAATTCTTGGTTTAAAAAACACGAATAAGATATACAGCGCATGAGCAAAGTGTGTACACGGTACACGATAACGGTTGACGGTGCACGGTGTACAAAAAAAAAACATTGGGGTCGCGGGTTTAGGGATTTTCGCTTATGTTTATATAGAAAAAAAACTTATTGTTTAATTAGAGTGATGTAATTAGATTTCTTTAGTAACATATATATTGTTAAAAATTCTATATTATAGATTTAAATCACGCGCGTTATGCCGCGAGTCAGTCGCGACTACTGCTGTCTCTTTATAGTCCAGTTGAATTAGACTCGAGATTATTCAATTTCGTCCTATAGTTCAAGAGATACAGAGAATCTCGTTGATTTGAATCCGAGATCTCATAAAAAATTGCTCTGATGGGGCGCCGGTGATTCTCCTGGCGACGCGTCGTCCCCCGCCATTGAGCTCTTAATCCAATGTTTGCACTCACTCACTTATAAGGCAAACTATAATTTTTCTAATAAACTTTAACTTTTTCTGAATATTGTCGATCAAATTTCGTTCTTCAATGGTAACTAGCCTTCGAGATATGAATTTTCAAAAGAAAAAATTAATCTTGGGAACTAATCATCGTGGAGTAAAGACCATAACTTTTCGAGGTAATGTTCTTTAAAGCAGTTGCAAAATTACCTACCGTTTCAATCGCATAATTTTGCAACTTGTATGAAAAAAACTAATTAGTCCCAAATCATATGTAAAAATTTAAAGCTTCAAGAAGGTGCCGGCTACATCCTTTTTTTTTAAATCATTAAGGTCAATATTAAAAAACAAATGTTATTTTTCGAAAACTAATGAAATTACAGAACTGATGTTTGGTATATACTTTTATACGCAAATTTTATTAACTGATTTAAATTTTACAAGTCTATTCTTGTAGATCTTTTTGGCAGAAAAAACGCACCCTTTTAATTTTCTCTCCGATAATAATCTTCTGAGATATAAGCAATAAGCAACAACGCACACCCCTGGTTTGTCTACTTTTCCGATTAAAATCACTTAGAATTTGGTCCCCGACAACCCATATTTATTTTATTTAGAATAAATTTTTCCCCCAATCAGGTCTTATTTAGTCTATAGCTTTGCACCAAAAAACTGTTAATAGCCGGGTCCGCCAAGTATTTTTAAAACTATTTTGGACTTATATAACAGAAGATAATGTAAAATTAGTAAAAGTAATAATTTGACAACCAAAGCGAATTATTTGGTAATCAAAGAACCAAAACTTGTATTTTACTTATAGTAAATAGTTAAAAATACCTAAATTATAAAAAGTGTTCCTTCATTATGTATAATAATTGATCAAAACATGTGTCACACTTTAAATTAGGTGACTGTTTATTTTGATTTTTTAAGGGACAATTTTTCGAAAGGTATTATGCTTTCTCTAATCGATCGATAAATTAAGAAAATATACTCCACAAGTCGCTCTCGTATACTAATGCTATAGTTTGCTGATACAGTTCGCATACAGAAACTGTAGTGAAACTCAGAAATGAGCCGTACACTTTTTTTTAATAGAAAGCTTATTAAATAAGCTTCATTTTAATGTACATACAAGTAATAATTACTTATTGAATACTACAGCTGACGTGAAAATGTTAAAAAAAGATTTAGCAAAATTATAATGAACTTATAATCAACTACCAACAGAATTGAAAGGATTAACAGGTAGTAAAAGTTTGATAAAAACCAAACTTAAAAAATGGATAAAAACAAACAAATAATGAACACAAAAATCGAAATAAAAAATTTATATATTAAACTATTAAATATATTTAAACTATTAAGACATTGTTTACTCTTTATATATTGTTACTTAACTACACATAAATTTATACAATGTTGCAATGTACCCTAATTTTAAGTTAGTTTTTAAGTTAGTTTTTAAGTATTCACCAGTTCCTATGTACAGGTATTGCTATACCTCTATAGGGTTACCACTTTGGCCTATACTATAGGCTCAAATGTTGGTAAATGTATTACTGGTTTTCAATAAATAAAAAAAAATAAAAAATAAATATTCATGCACTCTTTATTCCTTTAAGAATCGAATACCGTAACGTTTAAACCCATTTAGGCACAGTATTTTTTTATCTCTTATAAAAGAAAACTACCAAGCGTGCCCCGCCTATTCTATTAGCGGGGTAACATTGGCAGATCAGCGGGGCACATTTGGCGCGGTCTGGTGGATGTATTTAAGTTCAAGAGAGTTTATTTGTTTTATTTTTTATATTTCCTAACCATTAAACTAACGCTAATAATTTAGATTAAGTCAATTATCAGGACTTAATATTCGCGAAGTGCCACTGCTCCGAAATGCGCGAAAGAGATTATGACTGTTTGTTTTGATTCGTCGTCCACAGCGACACCGTGCTCCTCACGCCAAACGTGCCCCGCTAAGCACTCTTTTTATAGTTGATAATAATTTTTTTGTCTTTAATCATGCAACAAAAAAAAAATTAAATTAAAGTTCGAGTTAAGCTTTTTAATGCACCCTTCATAATTATATATCAATATAAATTAATAACTTCAACGAACGACTGAAAACTACTTGCGTCGGCAAGACGGACCTCTAAAATCCAACCTTAATTTATATTAAAAAAATATTTTATAAGTTTAAATGCATAAAAAGAAGCGTTGTTGACAAAAGATCTAGTAATAAAAATAAAAATTCAAAAATATTTTTATTAAATAAAATTTTGACTGCCAAAGTGACCCTGCCAGCCAGGCATGCCCCGCTCTCCCCTATAGGTACTCATACAGTCCAAGTTCACATTTCCATATTCCAATCTCCAATCCAATTTTAATGGTTATCAGAGTTCCGAAGAGATCATTTTTTGCGTAGGCGTGTAGAGGCTTCGGTACATTTTAACCTCAAAATACAAATTATTTTATTATTTTGATATAGAAGAAAATTCAGCAACAGAGTGCTACATTTCAGCTTCAGAATTGGCTATCATATTAGTGGTAAGTTAACAAATATCAAGTTCTACAATTTTTCCTTCTGAAGCGATGGCAAAAGTTGCAGTGAAATTGAATACGCATAAAGCGAACTCAGAAACTTCGTTTTAGATATATTGTGATTATTGTTAGAATCGATGCACATCCAGTAAATGTATTTTGTTTCGGATGTCCAAAGATTGTTGATCTTGTCCAAAATAATGATACGGTAGTTTTTCATAAACATTGTGACATATTACATATCTTACATTATTTTATGACTTGTTTTTATAATTTGTATTATATAAAATATTTTGAGGTTAGTACCATTGCAAGTAGCTATGGATAATTCATAAAATTGTAATTAAATGTGGAGCTACTCTTTCATTGCTTGTTTATCAATAAGTACTTGTTAATAAAATAAATCAATTAGCACAATACATTATACTTTGTACATAGTTATATAGTTATAAGTACAGTATTTGTTTTATTAAATTTTTATAATTTTAATAGACATAGAAAATTGCTCTTTTTTTATTTCTTTAGCACATTTGTATAATTAAAAATTGTTTGTCAGTCATAGCATGAGTGTTTATGAGGTATAGCAAATATTAATTTGCAGTTGAAATATTTTTTACGCCATGGCACTTAGCTTGTGAAACAGCTTTTTAGCGTATGTTTCATACAAAGTATATGAATAGATTTTAAATGAAAATAATAAAGAATTGTATTTTGGATATCTTAATAAATTTGAATCGCTAGTTATAATTTTATTTTTCAGTTAAGCCACAATAAAAATGTCTAAGCTGTTAGGACTAAAATCTAAGTTTGATTTTCATAGAAACTCTTATTACCAGCAATTCTGTTTGTAGGACTGACTGAAAAGCCATTTTAGTCTACCTATACATGATGCAGTCCAACTTCAAGAGGAACAACGAGCATCGCAGCACAGGCACGGTCATGTCCAGGATAGGTGGTAGAGTCACCCGCTTTGAGTATGTGAATCGTGCTGGTGAGCAGGTGAACCCTAAGAATGGCAAGCCTTATGCTCGACAAGCCATCGACCACCTTACCAAAGGAAATGGCACACCGAGGCCAAAGGACAAAAGGTACAGCCGGTATCTACCGATCAAAAAGTCAGGCGTCATATTCGGCGGCCTCGAGCCAATCCCGACCGATCCGACGCGCGATCCACCGCCTCGAGTCTGCTTTAATTGTTGGCAGCCGGGTCACTCGCGTCGTAAGTGCACTAGGCCCATGACTCACCGTATCTGCAATAACTGTGGACGTAGGGGCGAGGATCTGCTCTCATGCCCGCGTTGCAAGTTGGCTCATCAGCGCTACCTGGAGAAGCTGCAACTAAAAGAGAGCGGTGTCCCAGTAGTTTTCGATGACATGGACTTTGCCTATCCATGCTTGGAAGACGAGGTGGAAGACGGTGACAGCTCCGGTTGCAACGATGTTCTCAGGGAGGTGATTTACAGGGATCAACATGCCCAGGATACGGTGCTACTGCAAGAACAGCCAGACTTGAGGGGCAGACTGTCGATGTTCGAGGAACAGAACGAGTTTGAGGAGAATGATAACAGACCGGTGCCCTATAATCCTATCTCTCTCAGGGAGGTACTCGATTATGAGGAGCGGAACGATTCCAAGAAGAGGGAGCGAAAAGAGCAGGAGCACAGGGAGCAGCAGATAATGTATGTACAATACCATGCTGTACTATTCAGGGAGAGCGATAGCAAGCAGCTCTAAAAGCATAAAACATTTTGAATGATATATATAATTTAAGGCATTTTTAAAATCATTTTACAATAATTCTGAATCAAGATTTTTTATTCTAAATGTAATATTGTTGAATATATTTTAAGCACATTTATAAATATATTATTTTAAATGTTTAGTGTAAAATATTTTAAAATGTTTCTGAACCATTTATGCAAAATATGTTATGTTCAGTCTTGTTAAATTTAAAACAATATTTTTTAAATATTTCAAAAAATTTCTTTAAAATATTCCAAACAATAGAATTGGAATATTATTTTCAAAGATTTTATTATATTAAAAAATGTGTCTCCAAAAACTTTCAATAACACAAATAAAACTTATTAAGGATACGTTTTAAAATATTTTTTGTACCGTGTACCGTGCACAGTACACACTTGATGGTCTCTAGTCAGTGCCTTTTTAAAATTTTCCACAACACACTTTACAGGCTATAAGATCAATATTTGTGAGTCAGAAATTTCTTTCCTGAGGTGCTTAGGACCCATATACGTGTCCTACAGCTTTTCTTACTTAAATTGTCTGTTTAAAAGTAAAATGTTATCTAATTATTTATAAGGGCATTTTTCTTGTTCCTTATTATTAGAAGAACAAAAGTTCTTGCCAAGAACTAAATTGTAGCATTGGAAGCTATTTTACAACACAATTTGAGAAATTGAAAAATTCAAGGTTTTTATGTAATTAAAATACTAAACAATTAATAAACAACTCACCACATTACCACAGCCAGCATAATGTCTTAAATCCAACCAAATACCTATTAGTAGGTTTTTTAGACAAGAAATCTACAAAAATATGTTGTATCTAAGCACTTAAGAAAAATGGAATTTAATTTAATAGCTGCCAATATTACAGCTATTAAAGTTTATACTTATACAAAGATTGTAAAAATCAATCACATCATCAAAGTACGTGGTATAACATAGAAACATGAACATTGAGAATATGCTTTGGAACATGTGACAAACACTATTGATAAGAAACAATTATAGGAACTATAGCAAACTTAAAAATGTAACTCCGAATTGAAATATTTTTATAATTTTTTCTACCATTATAACTTAAAAATCGCAAGCTTGACATGATTTTTAGGCACTTGTCACTCGTGGTATGAAATATTGTTCGACACTGCAGGTGGGTAATTTGATTTTTAGTGCATGGGGCTTTTTTACTTGAGCACCGAGCGAAGCGAAAAATAGCTAACTTACCCACCACTCACCAGTGTCGAAAACTACTATTATAACTAGGGTAGAATTATATTTCAAGCTTATAAATATTTAATATCATTTTAACATTATTTAAAATGTTATATACTTTATTTTTTGTATTTTAAAATATTTTCATAATATATTTCAGTGCAATATTTTTTATGTGTAACATTCATATTTTAAAAACATTTTTAAATTATGTCTGAAATGATTTTAGATAAATTTAATCTTTTATAAAAATATGTCTAAAATATTAAAAAATTCTTTTTCTTTTAGAGGAGTGAACTATTGCCCTATCACTTTAAGGGAGGCATTTGAACGTGGGGAGCGGCATGATGCCGTAGAGAGGGAACGAGAGGAACATGCACTCTTCCAGGAGAGGCAGCGGGTACACGACCGCGATATGGAGCTGTATCAAGAGAGAGACCGCAGCTATCAGGACTGCTACACCAGGTCGGTGAGTCAAGGTGAACGGAGGTCATCCGACTTTCAGGATCAGCCAACACCGTACACCATGCGCAATACACCAGAGGCTGTCACCCCGAGCTCGGATGCACGCGGCAACCCTGTTCACGAGATTCTGGAACTCGCAAAGTCGATAGCTCACCTCACACCCGAGACTCAGGACCTGATTATGCGACAGGTGATGGCCGAGCGGAAAGAGAAGGCGAGGTTCAGGTCAATGCAGGAAGTTGACAACGACGTGTGGCCGTAGACGCGGTATGGACAGCCTAGTCAAAGAGATGACGCCGATGGCAGCTTCGATTTGTACTAGGATTAGAATCTCGCAGTCGATTTCCTTAGTTTTTATTGATCCGTGTGGTATGAATACCGACCAACTACGGATTTTTCTTTTTGCTTCTCTCTGTTTGATTTTTGTTTGATGATTATAATGAATCTGGACTGCGGAATGGCGAACTATGTAACACAAGTAATTAACTTAAGTAATGAATTCCAGTTTTACAAATACGTTTGCAACAACGAAAAGGATAATCTTAAAGATTTCTCTTTGATGTTCAATTACCGTACATTTAATAGAATGTACATTGGAAAATCAATGGAAAAATGATTACAATAAGTAAATGGAAATCAGTATCTCAATCCAATATCTGCTCACACACACGCATTCATTGCAAATATTAAAAACAAGTTCATTCATAAATATTGACGAGAGAATAGTGACAAGAAAAAAAATGAAATTAAGAAAGCGTTAAGAGATTCTTTGTTTAAGTTAGTAAAGTTTTCTTTCAATTTTTTTTTTTTTATTTCTTAGGGTACTTCAAAATTTCTAGACAAGTAATTTTTTAACACAGTCATTGATTATTGCTTAAAAATCAAACTTAAGATGAGTTTTGAAGGCATGTAACATATAATCAAGAATTATCACCTACTGAATAGGCTACTAAACATTCCAAATATGGAAACCAGTATGGATTGATACTGAAAAGTTCCCTTTATGTATACACTCTTAAAAAGGAAATAAATTCTCAATTACATTTTTGTGAAAAATAGACTTATATTTTCTTTCATTTTCTTATGAGAAATTGTAAGTAGTATCAAAACTTAATTTCTATTATATTGTTGAGTAACTTCGAAACATTTAGTTCACACTGTCTTGCAGTTTCATTATTCTTAATTTTTATCCATTAGCAATGGTATTCCTTTTTTTCTTTTTTTGCCGACAATTATATGGGATACATTACCATGCAACTTTTTGAAACTGAAAGGGTAACAGTAGCCATTCAAAGTAGACTTTAAAAATCGACAGAGCATCTTCTTTGCATCAAACTGATATTATCAAGAGTCATCAATCTATTCAAACTTTATCCTGTAGGCTACTTCAAACTTGTGTAAGGATAATACAGAAGTTTAAAGGGATAGTATAAGAAAAATTCGCATGTAAGAAATTTTTATAAATAAATCTCTTGATATTAATATTCAATGTGGCATGTACTTGTCTGTTTTACATTAGTATATTTTATTTCAAGAGCTTCAAAATGTTCTTTCTGAAATTTCAAAACTTTTTTTTTTATATTTAACGTCGCTTTATTTATACTCACACTCTGCGCTATAATCAGCGACAGAGGTCTACGGTGTGTTTCTAAACAAAGCACATGTAATATTTTACAGAGGTGCTTGTTGTCAATCGGCCAGGACTTAGGCTCGAACTCGGGACCTCCGGCCCGGACCAGACCATCGCTCTGCCGACTGAGCCACCGTAGGCCTCAAATTTCAAAACTTGATTAATTAATTTGAAACTATAGAGAATTTCATGACTTTATTTTCGTACACGAATTGTATTAAACAGAGTTTTGTTTGTGTACTTATTTGATATTGATCCCTAAATTTTCAAATGCATAGGTTATTTGAACAATTATAAAGACAAAATAATAAACAATGCTGACGCGTTCCAGTGATGATCACGATGTAAGGTGTAGAAAAAGTGTAGGTTTTTGCATGTAAGGCACGACCGTTATTGCTCGCATTCTGTTGCTGTCTCCATAACTGGTTCCACTGTGATCTTGATATGAATCGTTCCTAGCAAAAAATGTTCAATAGAGAAAAGTTTCGTTTTTTTATGCTCTACAACTTTTATATTTAACACTTTCATGAGAAATTAATATTTTTTATGTTAAAGCCCGATTTTTAGCTTATTTAAGCGTTTTTAATTGGCTATGCACTGTTATCTTGAAAGGAACTGATCCTACGAAAAAGTTTACAACTGAGAAAAGTCTTGCTTTTTGTGCTTTACAACTTTTACATTTAACACTTTTATGAGAAATTAATATTTTTGATGTTAAAGTCCAAAAAGAGGTCATTTTTATTTTCAAAGTACTTCGTTTTAGAGAAAAGTTTACTGTACAAAACAAATGTATTTTTAAGATCTTGATTTTCGTCTATTTATAACTTCAAGATATAATAATTTTTTTAAGATATAGCTAAAAAATTATTTTTCAACATTTTTAAGGTGTGCCATTTCGAAGCCTTTCAATGGATATAGCCCGAAATAGGGACGTTTCTATTTTATAATATAATATAATATAATAGAATAGAATAATTCATGCCCCAAAATTGCGGCTCGATCCGTCCAAAATTCACGGAAAAAATCGGTATTAACTTGATTGTACATACATACTTACTAAAAAAAATTGCTAAAAATCAATTTTTATCATAATCGAAATTTTTTTGTGCTAAAATATGTGACTTGGAGTTTGACACTTTATAGATGTCGAAAATATAAAGCACTACCATGTAGCGGTCGTGCCTAAAAACACGTAATAGTTTCCATACGTACTACAGAAAAGGGTTTTATATAAAATAAAGAAATATTTAAACAAAATTATTTTTAATAAAATTATTATTAAATGTTATTGACGAAAACGAAATTCAAATATTACTGGTATAATACTACTGACTCAGAAATTTATAAGCAAACGTTTACATATATTATCGTTTATTAAGAGGGTGAGCTATGGACGGAAAAATTCCGACCTTACCAATTTTTGCGTTTAACGAAATATATAAAAATAGAAACTAATTTTTGAGTAATTGCATTCGGCTCGGGTGTCAATTTACACGAGTTCTGAACCGTCCAAGTTTTTCCTCCCTAGTGGCGTAATATACTATTAATTCATATGTCAATATTAATATACTCATTTATTCTCTATTATGTTCTCGCAGGAGCTAATAAAGAAGATAATCTATTAATATCTTGATGTCGCTAACAGACAAACTATAATTGCAGATTTCTTTTATGGCAAGTTTATTGAATGAAAATATGAAAATCAAAATATATCTTGTTGGTAGCACTATGGCTTACTAATTCAGTTGTAAAACTAAGGAAGAGGAATATAAAATACGCGATTGTTTTAATGCCGATCAATCAAGAATTTATCATCGTAGAACCAAGCTGCAAAAAGTAGGAATATTTCATTGTACATGATTAGACAGTAAATAATAAATGTCTTATAATTTTGAAAGTGATTGTCGTCGTTAAAACACATAATTTCCCTGGTAGAACATTGACGAGTTCGGCTGGTTTTATATCCAGCCGTTAGCCAGTTTCGACTAGCCAACATTTAGAGTTTCAAATCGTCAAATGCTCGGTAATGACCAGTCAAGACTAAACATCAAAAGTAAACAAGAGTCGAGAGTAGCTTTTTTAAGCATAACCTCAATATTTTATGCATTAAACGCCAAATTTTTAAGTTTAATATATCAAATTAAATATGGTAATATACATATTTATCTGACCAATAATATTTATGTATATTATTAGATATCAATATATCAGCTTAAAATGGAATAAATTATAATTAATCAGCAAATATATCATTTTAAAATAGCCGAGTCCTTAGCCAGTTTGCGTTTCAAAACTGTGGCGAAATAGACAGGGTTATTCGTCTGCTAGACGGGTAAGCTCGGTTAAAAACTCGCGTATATAATCGGTAATGGCTAGTGG
>UELV01094783.1:0-12146 GCA_900490015.1 Megastigmus stigmatizans | reverse complement strand
GGAGTCGAATGGTCCCGCGGTAAATCGTAATGTGCCAACTCAGGATATTGCCAATGACGACAAATTTTACTTCCGTCATGTTAAAGGCTCCGATGTTCACTCTGCTATTAAGACTGCACGCTCTAATGCTCGCGGGCCGGATAGCATACCTGTGCGCTTTCTTAGAGATTGTATTCTCTGTATTGTTCCCATATTACTGAATATATTTGACTCTTCGCTACAATCAGGCATTTCTCCATCTAGCTGGAAACTAGCACTTGTACGACCAATCCCAAAAATCAGGTCTGCTAAGCTTCCCAAAGATTTTCGGCCAATTAGCTTATTAAATGCCACTTCTAAAATATTCGAAACTGTTGTGCTTAAGCAGATATCCGAGTTCATAGAACACTCAAACTTACTCGATGCTTTTCAATCAGGCTTCCGCAAGCTATATAGCACTCATTCAGCAGTATTAAAAATAGTAGATGATGTTAGGGCTGCCAACAATAAGAAACAAGTCACACTGCTGATAGCTATCGACTTCTCTCGTTCTTTTGATTGCGTCGACATTCAACTTCTCTGTGATAAACTTCATAGACTCGGTTTTTCCAGTTCAGCCTGTAATTGGTTTGAATCTTATCTTTCTGGTAGGTCTCAAGTTGTTGTCTCATCATCGAATGAGCGCTCAGAGTCTCTTGGTAGGCACTCAGGTGTTCCACAGGGCTCTATACTTGGCCCCATACTTTTTTCGATCTTTATCAACGACATTGGCTCAGTTCTTAAGCATTGTTCTTAGCATTTATATGCAGACGATTTTTGCATTTACCTTCATGGTGCTTTCGATGACATACCTGATGTTATCCGTCGTGTTAATGAGGACTTAAATAATATAGCCCTTTGGGCAGCATCAAACGGTTTGCTAATCAATAAAGAAAAGACTGGTGCTATGTAGTTTGACTCGCGTGGTTATATCAGTAGACTTGCATCTTTGCACGTACCTGATATTTTGCTAGATGGCTTTAGAATACGAGTTAACGATACATTAAAAATTTTAGGTATTACCCTAGACTCTATTTTATCATTCAGGGCTCAGTGCGGTATCACAGCTAATAAGTGCTCAGCTGCTCTATACCGTCTACGCAGATGCGGTGCTCACTTTCCGGTTGAATATAAACTTATTCTAATAAAATCTCTTGTATTTCCATATTTTGATTACTGTTCGAGACTATTTTGTTATCTCAGCGATGAGCTCGCCGCAAAACTCGGAAGGAGCATGAACTCTGCTGTTCGTTTCGTTACTGGCACTCGAAAATGTGATCACACTACACCCGACTACATTAAGCTCGGGATCTTGCCTTATGCTCTTAGAATCAAATACTTAGCTTTAACCCTTCTTGCGAGCGTGTTGCGTAGTGGTCAGCCTCAGTGCCTAGCACGTGGCTTTAAATTTAGAGGTCCTAACCAACCGGGATCGTCGCGTGTCTCGAAACTCGACTTGCGCATTCCGTCTGCACAGTCTGCATCTCTTGATTATATGCGAGAATCATTTGTTGTTGGTGCTGCTGGGATATGGAACGATATTCCAGTAATAATACGCGAGAAATACTTAGAACCTAGTTTTAAACAGGCTTTGTACAAATACTTGTTAAGTAAAGTTGGCGAATAATTCATTGTAATTCTGTAAAATATTGTAGAGAGACATTCATTTATTTATTTATATATTTTATACATTGTTTTTTAGTTCTAAGTTAATTAAATTTTATTAAATTTATTAATTTTTGAAGTCATGATGAGCGTGCGAGGGTAATTATTGTTTTACCCCTTTCGTGTTGAACACTACTAAATGTAAAAATTTGTATGTAGCCACAGGCTACACAGGACATAGAGTCCTCAGTCTGAATAATTAATAAACTCAAACTCAAACTCAAACTCAAACTCTCTCTCTCTATATACATATATATATATATATATATATATATAAACGCACGTCTTACTCCGCCAACTCACACCTCATACTCACACACAAGATATATATATATGTGTGTGTGTGTGTGTGTATGTATATATTGGGAATAAAATAAAGAAAATAAGAGAAAAACATAAGAAATATTAATGGAGGGAGGCTATATATTCTCTGCAATAACAATCGTCTGTACAATAACGGCCACTTATTCGGCACTCGGCGTCTCGTGACGCAATGTCGCGTCGTTCTCTCTCTCTCTCTTTCTAATGCACAGTAACTATCTCTCTCTCTCTCTCTCTCTCTCTCTCTCTCTCTCTCTCGATCCTGACGGTTGACTGGTGCCGACGCTCCGCATTTCCCCCGTACTTCCGAGACTGCCACGGCCCGAACTCAGACGCGCCTCCACCCACGTCATCCTTGGACCGCTCGCCCGCGCTGGTGCTGTTTGTGAGGCTGTACTCAATTTATCTCGAGTAAGTTATTACCTGCAATATTTTTGCAAACCTTTAAGGTTAGGTTCACAGCGCGGTCGCGAAATTTCCGGGAAATTTCCATGGGTGAATTTAATCGCTTTGCGAACCCGCGAGTTCCGATTTTCGGCCCGGTCAGTTGGGACCACTGCCATCGCCCTTTGTGGCAACATTCAGATATCGGTCACCTTGAGACATTTCTGCGAAGCTTCTTGGAATATCCTCTTGACCAACTGACCCCTGGGTCAGCCGTACATTGCGTACACCAGATGTCACCAGGAGTTCCGCCTCGTACCCGTCGTACATGACGAGGCATACGTGCCCGGTCTGCTCAGGAGAGGTGTCCCGTAAATCTGGGCCGGTGGTCCCTTGCATCGTCTGCAATAACCTTGTGCACGTGTCCTGCTGCAACGTAGCGTGGTTTGCATCGTCTCGCGAAGTGCGCTGCTGCACTCCGTCACCCGCACCACAGAAGGACGCGCCTACTGATTGGCTCCCATGCGCACCTGGCCCCGCGCGAGCCTCCGGCGGTCCCGTCTCGTCAGCCGTCATCGAGGCCTAAATCACGCCCGTTGCCAACATCGTTTCTTCTAAGCGCCAGGCCTCGCCCCTTTCACCATCTCAGGAGCAGGTTGCCAAGCTTCTTCGCTCCCTCTCTCGCTCATCAGACTCCGGCAGCCCACCTTGCAGCCCGGTCTCTTCACCCTCCATCTCGGACGCGATGTCCGGGAACGCGCCAGACTAGTTTGCCGCATGGGCGGTCGGCCAGGACAGCAAACTTTCCTCAATACAGAGCGACGTCACGACTATCAAATCAGATATTCACACCCTCCAGTCGAGTGTCCAGACACTCCAGTCGACAGTCCAGTCACTCCAGTCAACCGTGCAGGTGCTCGAGATCGAGGTCCTGGAGCTCCGCGCATCGCACGGGGAATCGAATAGAGCCGTAAGTGACCTCACTGAGCGCGTCACGGCTGTCGAGCTCAAGCCAGCAACGAGCGGGCCTGCGCGCTTTAGGGGTAAAGAAAGTTCAGATGCGTGCGAGATCCTCCTCTCCAGTATTTCGAATAATTTCACGGATCCGCATCAAATCATCGCGCATGTTTTCGCTGCGGTACAGCTGCCGCTCCTCGTAGGCTCAATTGCCGAGACACGTGAATGGCTCCCGGCTGGCGCCCGCGCGCCTTTATGTACTGCGGCCTCCTCCGGCTCTGCACCGAGGCACAGCACCCGCGCGCTCGTAATCAGGCTTGCCTCACCTCAGAATCGTGACTTGGTCCTGTTGCGCTCCTCAAAGCTAAAGAATCTCAACTGCGACTCGATTCTGGGTTCCGGCGGCCTGGCGCAGCTCTTTATACGCGCACTTTGGCCGAAGGAGGTCCACCAGCTTCTTAGTCGCGCCCTGCAGGAGTACAAGCGCCTCAATTACGCGAAACCGGTGGTCTGTGACCTGATGGTCTGCATGCGGGCCTCGCCTACAGGCACACTCATCCTGATCTACTCTGCCGCCGATTTGGCGTCTCTCGCGCCGGCCCCCCGCACGGCTTGAAGGTCGCAGGGTCTGCCAAGAAACTCCACACAACTTTCAGTCGCATACATAAATGTGAATCGACTGAAATCTCATTTTTCCTTAGTCGAGTCCCACATCACTTCTCACACCGTTGACGTCCTGGCTGGGACTGAGACTTTTCTCACCCAACAGGACGCCGACTCGATCACCCAATTGCCAGGATATAATTTTTTCCGCCACGACAGGACCGGCAAAGAGGGTGGGGGCGTGGGCGCCTATATTCGAGATATTTTTAAGGTTAAAATCCTGGCTCACCCATCGAGCACCTTTAACAACACACCGGAGTGCCTCGTATTAGAGCTCTCTCTAGAGCACTCCGCTCTTCTTTTCGCGGTTGTGTATAGGCGCCCGCACACCGCCTATCAAGATGAATTTTTTGATGTCCTGGAAAGCATAGACGCTCTCTCGCTCTTCTTGGTGCCGTCGGAGCCCACTCATCACACCGTATATCGCGACCGCCCCTCGCATACCTGGCTCGACCTCTTCATTATAAACAATCATTCTTCTCTTCTTTCTTACACTAAATCTGTCTCTCCTTTCATTGCCGGCCACGACTTTATCTTTCTTTCATATAAACTCTCAATACCGCCAAACGTATGCAAAACTATCCTCACGCCCTCTCTGCGGACGCTTACTCCCGGTCGCTTGGCCGGCAGCCTACACACACACTTCGATTCTCATTTCTTGGCTGACCCGATCCAGTACGCATCTACTGATCTATCTCATCACGCGCTCTCTCATGAGTTTTCAGTCACTCTCGTGAACTCACTCACCTCTACTCTCACAGACTGTATCACGGCTTCTTTTGATGAAGTTGCCCCTCTTCGTCCTGTCTCTCTCTCAGGCTCACGCAAGCCGTGGGTAACTCACGACAGATGTGTAATAGGCTCGATTCTGCCAAGAATCTATTCTACTCGCAGTGTCTTTCTCGTGCACCCGAGCTTAGACGAATGGGTGTCTCGAGCACCCCTCGAGCTTCGCCCTTTGTTTACTTCTCAGGCTCGGACCTAAACAGGTACTACGCCAGCGTTGCCTCAGACGCAGCGCCTCTTACGCCTGCTATTCTCCAGAGGCTTTCGCTGGCATCTCCTACTGCCTCCACTGACCAGCTGTTCAGATTCACGTCAATTGCACAGCGTGAAGTCTCTCTGTCCATCGGTAGGTCTGCCTCCAGGGCCTCGGGCCCGGACGGCGTCTCAGCCGAAATGCTAAAAATGGTGGCTCCCACCCTTGTATCTTCCATCACAGCCCTTTTCAATTACTCGCTGAGCAACGCCGTCTTTCCCGACCTTTGGCGCGAGCCTTTCTCTCTCCCCTGGCGAAAAAGGCCACCATGTCATCAATGTCTGACACAAGACCTATTACACTACTTAGTGAGATTTCTAAGGCGCTCGAGCGTGTGGCTCATGACCAGCTTTCTCGCCACCTCGAGTCGTCTGGTCTTCTAGACTCACGTCAGGCTGGTTTTCGCCGGGGGCACAGCAACCAGTCGGCCCTGCTGGGGGTACTAGACGATATTCTCTCTGCGATCGACAAGTGCATGATTACTGCACTTGTTCTGTTCGACTTTTCGAAGGCGTTCGACTCAGTCCCCCCGGCCTCTTGCTTCAAAAGCTGAAACAACTCCTTACGTGTTCAGACGCTTCTCTTGCCTCGTTTTACGCCTATCTTCATGACCGACTACAGGCAGTGGTGGACGAGGGTGGCTCAACCTCAGAATGGGTAAGGGTTATGGCCGGCGTCCCGCAGGGGAGCGTCCTTGGACCACTCCTCTTCATCGTTTTCATAAACGATTTACCCTCCGTTCTGAGCGTCGCACGGCACATAATGTTCGCCGACGACACCCAGATCTACCACTCCTTCTATCCCACCGACCTTCAGGAGGGGATCGCGACAATCACTCGTGAAGCAGTGGCAGTGGCCGCCTGGGCCGCTCACAATGGTCTATCTCTCAACCTCGGGAAGGCGCAGGTGATACTCCTTGGCAGCGAGGCTTTCATTTCTCGCCTCGACCTCGACAGCATTCCCAAAGTCTCTCTTCTCGGGGTCTCTCTCCCATACGCCTCCCGTGTAAAGAATCTTGGTGTCATAATCAACCTCACTCTCAACTGGACACCGCACGTGAACCAAGTTCGACGTCGTGTCTAATGTTCTCTTCGTACCCTCAAATTCTATAAACACGCCCTTTCTATTCCTATGAAGAAGAACTGAGTTGAGAGTTTAATATTTCCGCATTTTGACTATGCGTGCGCTGTCTACCACGATCTTGACAAGACGCGCAGCATCAAGATTCAACGCGCTCTTAATGCGTGTGTGCGCTTCGTATGTGGTGATATCCCCCGGATGGTACATGTCACTCCGCACCGCATTAGCCTCGGCTGGCTCTCTGCGGCCAAACCCCGCGAGTTCTTCATAGGCTCGCTGGCGTTCAACATCTTGGCCCATCGCAACCCAGCCTATCTTGCCGTCAACTAGTTTAACTGATTACATAATTTGAAATGATTATATACAATAACATCAGTGAAGAATCCCACTAACTAAAATTACTAACAATAATATCAAGATCTTAAACAATGGTTGAAGAATACTGTGAAAGAATCTAAATAATGGGAGGCATCAATAACAATACAGATAAATGGTTTTAAATTCATTAACGATGAATGGTCAGATATCCTTAACCATTTATCTGTATTGTTTTCGATGCCTCCCATTATTTAATTCTTTCACAGTATTCTTCAACCATTATTTATAATCTTGATATTGTTAGTAATTTTAGTTAGTTGAGAATCTTTACTGCTGTTAATGTATATTCATTTTCTGCTCTATCGAGCATTTTTAACTAGGAAGAAAGCTGTTTCCTTTAATTCTTTCCGACACAAATATGGTTCGTACTCATTTCAATACAAAAATTATTGTGTAATGTCTCAAATCTTTAGTTTATTGTATCTAAAAGTTTGAATAATAATTTTTACTATGAATCCCTCATTTTGGCTATAATCTTTTAACAGACAATGATGAAAAAGTATTTATGTGGTGATTTATAAGACTTGACTTAAATCTCTTCATAGCGCAGATCAATCTGCACCACAGCAAAGATGCCTCTGCGATTTTAGTAAGACGTATGGCTGCGGTGCAGACAGGTATATCACTAATCGAAGAACCTTGGTTTGTTAACGGTAAGGTGAGAGGATTAGGGACCGGAAAAGTTGTGACGGATCCAAAAGCAGGCATGGTAAGAGCCTGCATTTTGATTAAAGATCTAGTAACAACCCCTCTACTGGACCTACGCACAGCAGACTTGACAGGCATAGCTGTGGAATTTCACCTAAGTGGAAAGAAACAGCAAGTGGTCATTGCGTCCGCCTATCTCCCATATGATGAACAGGATGTACCAACAAGAGAGGTAAGCAAACTTGTAGAGTACTGTGAGGGGAGGGGGCTGCCGCTCGTGGTTGGATGTGATGCCAACTCACATAACGCGATGTGGGGAAGCTCAGACGCCAACAACCGCGGCAGAGCCCTTCCGGAGTACCTGGCCAGCACCAACTTGGAGATTATCAATCAAGGTAACGAACCAACTTTCATTAACAAGGTAAGAAGGGAAGTAATCGATATTACGCTCTGCTCCCAATAACTAGTCAGATACTTAAGGGATTGGCGAGTGGATAAAGATCATTCTCTCTCTGATCATGCTCAAATTCATTATACTCTTTCAGGTGTGCTAAACCCAAGGGAGATAACTCTAAGGAATCCAAGACTTACGAATTGGGTTGCATTCAAGGACTATCTATATACGGTTATTAAGGTTATTACGGATATTATGGAAACTGCACTTAACTCTTTAAGTAAGTGTTGTAGCGATAAAGGTCTCTCTATAAACCCAAATAAGACGGAAGTGATCCTTTTCACCAGGAGGTATAAACTTGGGCTAATAAGGAATCTAATCATGGAAGGTCAGGAAGTCACACTGAAAGACCGGGCCAAATACCTGCGGGTTATCCTAGTTAGGAAACTGCTATAGAAACCACAGTACGAGGAACAGAGCATTAAATTCAACGCCACGTTCTGGCTATGCAGACGAGCGATAGGTGCGAACTGGGGTCTCAGTTTCAAAACGGTTCTATGGATTTTCAACGCCATACTTAAATCCAGGTTAACATATGCGTCGGTGGTACGATCGAGAAGAATGGAACTCAAGACAACACAGATAAAAGTTGAACACCTCCGTAGACTGATTCTTAGGGCCGCAACGGGGGCTATGAAAATGGCACTCACGATGATTCTGGGAGTACTAGCAGGGGTGGAACTATTCCACCTTATAATTAAGGGTACGGCCTTCAGCGCATCCCGAAGACTTATGGTCGGGAGCAGGTGTGTACCGGAGATGCCCAGGGAAGGGTCTTGTAATGCCATTGGGGACATACAGCACCATCCTACAGGCACAAATAATGGCAGTTCTACGCTGTGCGCAAGCAGCACTAGAAGACAAAAAGCAAGATCGCGTCAGCATACACACCGACAGTATGGCGGCTCTAGCTATGCTAGGACGCATCAAGGTGTCATCGATGCTAGTGTGGGAATACATTTCGACGCTGAACGCCCTGGCAGAAGAGGTACAACTCACTCTCTACTCGGTTTAGGACACCCTGGAATCAAAGTTAATGAAATAGCGGACGGACTGGCCTAACTTGGAGCAAAGAAAGCTTTGATTGGCCCATAACCAGCAATAGGAGTCCATGAATCCTTGTTCAAGGAAGTTGTTTCTGGATGGGTAAATGAATAACACACCATCCTATGGTGCAGAACAAAAGGGTGCAGACAGGCGTAGGCTCTGATGGCACCCAACGTCACGCTGGACTGGTCCCGGCAGATGCGGGATCTCGGAAACTGAAGCCAGACTACTCACACAAATTGTCACTGGTCACTGCCATCTGAAAAATCACCTCCCTAAGATGGAACTTTGTGACAATCCAACATGCAGACGGTGCGGTGCGATGACGGAGACAGCGTCACATATTCTATGTGAATGCCCGACCATATCAGACCAAAGGAAGAAGAATCTGGGAACAGACTTCTGTAATTACGAATCCGTACAAAAACTAGATGTGAGGACGGTGATAGACACTTTTGTGTGTTGTTCTTAACCACTTAGCCTAGTCTACAGTCCTAAAGAAAGCAAACTTTTTCGGTTGGTGGTGAGTGAAGGTCGATGATCGGAAGCACACGTGTCGGGACAGGGCGGGGAAGCTAGGACACAATATCATCCCTGCGGGTGCTAGTGAAGGTCGAAGGATGGAATTTTGCGCCTAAAGGGATGATTGGGGATGCAGAGGGCAATAGCCTAGGCATCGGGGTAGAACTGAGCCCACCCAGACGCACTAATAATAATAGAGAGAGATCTACCAAGATTTGGTTGGCAGGCACTTATGCAGCTGCTCCGACACTTGTAAGCATATGTTAATTTTACTGTAACTGACCGGTATAGTCTCCCTTGTGTTAAAAGTTTCACTGCAATTTGAAAACATAATTATTATTTTGTGTACTTTGTGACATATGGTTTCGTATTGGCTGTATTACGAAAACAATATGATGGTGATTTTGATGTAGAAGTACATTATCAACTACTATACAACATTCTTAATGTATCAAAATAATGAATCGTTTTTCAGATTAAATGTACTTATAATATTAGTTTTAGCGGCGCGGCATACAAATAACGTTCAAAAACGAATCAAAACTTTCAAACGTTTGCACAGCTTCAATTCTATAAAATCTTTTATTCTATTGTAAATTTAAAACTGTTATTTAACTAACGGCACCCTAACGCTTCTAGTGATTCACGCAAATCACGATTTCGCTTTTCGCGCGTATATAGTGGCATAAAAGAATACACAGTAGCAGACAACCGTCGCCATATCAAATTTACTGCCTCATACTGATTGGGGCGCCCCTTACGGGAACTCCATTACATTACAGTAAACCTTCCCGCAACTGAATCCGCTCACTGCTGATAGTGCTGACTGCTGATTAATGTTTAAAAGAGCACAAAAGAATACATCAGAACGGTGTGTTGATTAATTACGTGTTGGTTAAGTACATTCTTTTCAAGTCATACGCGTACGCTAAACTTGTTTGTTTCATCGAGCAGATCAGTAAGTTATAACGGTCAATTAATGTGCGCAATTCGTAACCTTTTTTTAACGAAATCTCGTTCTGATCAAGATTTGCAAAAATCTGCTGCACTGAATCTTACAAGCAGACGCTTGCGCAAGAACTATCCGTTTCTGTTGCATATGCAGCTCCTACTTAAGGAGGCTCCTCCTCTTAGGATAAAAAATAATGGGTGTTTCAGGGGTCCCAAATCTTTATTTTATTTTTACATATGAAAAGTGTAAAAAAAATTTTCAAAAATATTGTTAATTTAAACAATATAATTATCATAGCTAAAAGTGAACTTAACTTTATATACAGAAGGAAATGTGAAGTATATGTGTTACTATTTTGAAATATAACAGTCGATAACGTACAGATTTTTTTCTATATTTAAATTTTTTCCAATCTTAAATAATGTATCCTAGACTAAAATTTTGCATTCCTCAATTTTTTTTCGAATTTTAAGTTGGTAACCTTTCCTTCAATTTCGCACTCACATACTTACAAACCATGCCTATTATTATAAATATTTCAACACATTTATTAGTTTTCTAACAAGTCGGAAGAGTTTCCTTATTAAATCGCGAATTATTGTGCTTCATTACATGTTTCTAACGCGCAGGACGTTTGCTAGGAATCGTCTTTTCAAGTGCAACGCTCGCACGGGATTTTATATCACATTTGCAAGAGTAGCTTCTCAATGTTTGGATGCAAGAAACTGACAAATAGATGCATGCACAGAACGTTCGTTTCTGCTGCGCAGGTCTGCTGCTTAAAATCGGTAATTATTGTGTAATACGCATGTACAATTTTAGCACACTACTGCTCAGAAAGATTTATATGTTAGGCCAGTCAATAGAGATAAAAAAGTAACGGTTTTGTGTTAAAAATGCTATCCAGACACGACCGGTACCACCACTTCAAGTACAATGCATGGAATATTTAGGTCATAATTCCAACTCGAAATTGCGATTAATTGATTTTTAGTGGATTTTTTATTGCAAAAGAAGTTTTTTTTTTTTTTTTTAACTTTTTTACAAATGTAAATCGTCCAAGGAGATAAGTTGTAGAGAATAAAAATAGGAATAAAACGAGCACCGACACAAGGTGATCGGACTAATAGTTTATGAGAAATATTCACCATTTTGCCAATTTTTGAGATACGGCGCAAAGATTTTGGGACAAAATAGGTATTGATAAGTAATTTATTCGTGCAAAAGCCCGACGCTGTCGAATGATTAGTATTTGCACCATTTCAATTTGAAAATTTTTTGCCGCTATTTTCGATGGTACCTGAATACTCGGGAGATCGTCCGATTTAAATTTCTGAAAAAAGATTTGGAAACTACAAGTGAAGATCTACAAGACGTATATTCTGATTTTTCGATAAAATGTAGTGAAATGGCGAAAAATGTACTCAAACATGAGTAAAATCGACCGCACGCGTGAAAGTAGTGAAGTGGTGGGGGAAGCGGTGGAGCAAAGCAGCAGACGAGGGGAAGCGTATATATAGTAATACTAGCATGCCGTGTAAAATTTGAGTAAAGAATAAGTTCTTAGAAGATCAAATACCCCAGAATAAAAAAAAGTCGAAAAAGATGCAGTAGATGCTGAAATAATGGACATAATCGACTCTATAAATTAATAATCAATAATTTATTTAATCAATTTAAATAAACAATTAATAATTATGTAAAATTATTAAGACAAAAAGAATACTTGACAGTTTCTGCATTGATTTCACAACTTTCTTTAATATTGTTATACTAAAGAAAGTTTAGAATGAAGGTAAATGAATGAGGGAAAATAATATTAGGTGCACAACTTTGCTTCCGCCGATTTTTTCGAAAATTTGAGGCTTTATTCTGAAAAAGTGATTAGCTGTTTATGATTCAAAGTACTGTCCGTCACTAGCCACTACTTTTTGCCATCTTTCGGGCAATTGTCGGATACCATCTCGAAAAAACGATGCGTCTTTTGAGGCGATCCACAAATCGATCCATTCTTTGAC
>UELV01094782.1:0-31199 GCA_900490015.1 Megastigmus stigmatizans | reverse complement strand
ATTCGAAAGAACAGGTCAAAATACGCCGGATAAGATCTTTCCGAAATTTTTCAAAACCTTCTTTTTAGTTATAAAAGAGCCCTCTAAGAAGTTGTGTGCACAAGATAGGAAAAAGTAGACTCGTTGAGAGTAATGAGTAAATTATAGAAATCAAAGACCTGTATACTTGAAGCGTCGACATTCTGGCGAAGATCAGCGGAATGTCGGGTCACTAATGCAACAATGCCTGACTCGGGAAGAGTTCATCATCAGCGGTCACGTGTAAGTAATAATGTGGAGATGCATGTACGCCGAAATTCGAGCACTGAGTCTTTTGTGCGCCCGATTGCACCAAACTATCCGCGACATAATTCGACTGTATCTTCATCTTTTTTTGCTCTGATCTTACGAGCACTTCATTTTATCTCTGGCTTAAGAAACAGAATATTGTGACTTTTTTATTTTTACCGGCTGATGACTACACGTGTATACAATGATAAAGTATTATTGTTCTATAAATTAGAGTGTGAATATTATCTTATATTTTATTTATTGTTTTCATTCTTTCTATTACTATAGAAAAATGTTATTATATTTTTAGGTTAATTCTAATGAAAATTAAATAAAATACGTAATTAATTACTGCTGCTATATCTTTTTTATCAATTGTTTTTTACTGTATCATTTTTTATGAATAACATTCATGTATGCACGTACACTCAGGTGGAGCCAATAGGTAATCATGAAGTATATGCCGAAGTGCCGAATATTTAGAGCATCAAATGCTTCTTGTCTTGTGAGTCTGGTGGTAATCTCTAAATAGATGATATATTGCAGCTATTTATTATTATTACTGTTAACCAACGGGTTTTTTCTAACATCATAATTCCAAATACTAGGTACAATTGCATGTACACTTTACATTCCTGTATTATAATCAAACAAGACTATGTACAATATCATGCGATTTAATGATATTGCAAGGAATGTATAAATTAACTTATTTTATGAATATCATTTATGATCATTAAAAAATATTTTTTAGAACTATATGTATATTATACATAGTATGTATCTATTAATTAATTTATTAATATTCATCAAACATATACATAAATAATTCAGCTTAACTCACAAAATTAGAAAATAGTCGTAAAATAAGAAAGATTTCAACGATTTGACTGGGTTAATGCAAAATTATTTCTGGAATGCAGACAAGTACATACTTCAGAAAATTCAGTGAAGGACCTTATAATACACAGGGCAGCATCAATAATAATGCTCGTGGTTTACGTCGCCGCGTCATAAAGCAGCCCGCATATGTGCAGCGTTCAGAAATTTCCAAGGAACGTCTTGCAGAATAACAGTGTCTTGTCTGCTCGACCCTGCACGTGTAGCCCGAAAACAGCTTCTCCACTCATTTTCGCCACATAAAAGCCCCGTCGTGTCCGCTCGTTAACACCTTTTGAGGGTGAGAACAAAAGGTTGATCGGCCGCTCGTTGCACGTCAGGAGAGACCGATTAAAAACGAAAGAGAGAACAGATGAGCTTTGGCCGGTTGATTGGCGCCAAAGATAAAAGCGATACCTCGAAGTATGGGCTGCCTCGTAATTTGTCGCTCTCTTTCTCGTGCGTGTCGTAAAAATAGGTTAGCACCAAACTCGGATATTGTGTCTGGAGCTCTATTTTTGTTGGTTCTTCGAAAAGATGATAATGGCGATGTTCTGCGAAGGGAATAAGGGGATTTATGAAATTTCAAAGCAGTATTGATTACATCATAATTACCTATATAAGCAATGAATGAATTCGTTTGGCATATATAAGAGTAGAACACAAAAGTAATTTACATACTATATATTTTTTGTAATGCAAATTTCATATCAACTCAGTTACTTTAGTAATTGTGTAACATGCATCATTAGCTAATTCAGATTTAGTTAAAAACATTCTAATATAGTAAAGCGAAAATTTCATTGGCTTCGAATAGCTCACTGGTACAATCAATCAATACCATATTTGTAGGAAATCTTATACTGTTTATGCAAAAGCCGCTGTTTTTAATCTATAATCCGTCTCTAAATTTGTAAACTCGTTCGATTATCGACACAAAAGTCCATGCCTTTTTCATTAGCGATCGATACACCTTTATATTCAGCAATAAATTATTGACCGATTCTAACAGGTCAATCGGTACACGGCGGGTAAAAAGGTGCATGTACCCAAGGCGGATAAAAGTAAAAGCGCGCGCGTCTCGTCGTCGGCGGCATCAGCGAGTCTCGGCACGTTCCCGCGGGCTCAAAGGCATGCGAGCGATTCCCTTTTCTGCGCCTCCTCTCCTTTACCCCATAGCAGGAGCCTTTGCCGCGCGTGTGCGAGACCAGACACGGCTTCTGCACATACTCGGCCAGCTATTTACGCGTGCGAGCGCATGTCGGGCGTAAAAAAAAAGAGCTGATCGCACGCGGCGAAGCAGAGAGAGAGAGAGAGAGAGAGAGAGAGAGAGAGACGAGAGGCGATAAATCGACGAAAATAAAGAGTTCGCGGACCTTCGCTGCATCCTCTAATGGCCGTTTAAAAGTCGTGGGATCCGATATCTCGACACGCGTTTCTTGCTCCTTTTGCTTTTTCGATCTTTGGCCCTTAAAATATATTAGGGACGTATTGCTGCTGGCCTCTTAGAGTGATTAAACGTAGTTTGACCTGTGTGAAAATCGGATTTCGTTATGAGCCGAGAGTTGCGAGAAAAGATGATTAACGATGAGAGAGATTGAATGATTGGGTTCTGAGAAAATTGTGTTAGTAAGTATTGATATAGGCTTGGATTAACGAAATAAATAAATGTATTTTTAATTAAAATGCTTTGATTTTATTATGCGATTAATATGGTATTGTATTTTAAATTTAGTATACCTATAAGGAAAAAAAAGTTCTATTAAAAATTACTATGTTTTGTAGTAAACGAGGGTCAAACTTGCAGAATGAAAAAAATTATTATATTTTATTGTAATATTTAGCATATTTATTGCAAAATTTAGGATAATTTGAAAAAAAAATATTTTTTTATCGATTTTTGAGTTTTCTCGAAACTACGTAGGGTGACCCCTATTTTTTATTTCAGATTGGTATTTATATGGCCAGAATACATAAGGTGGTCTCAACTCCAGTGCAGGGTATTTTTTTTGTGGGCTTGTGTAATTATTTTAATTTCGTGAATTTTTGTTTTACAAAAGTGTCTATAAGGACATTAGTTAGTTAAATTTTGAATTGGTTATCATGATAAAAATGAATCATTCTTCATGAAAATTCATATATAATTATTATTTTTATATCTCTCGCGATTGTTAGTTTTTTAGCTAACTTAAATAATAAAAGGCATTATTATTTACATTTTTTTTACTTTTTCGTTTTTTTTTATTGCTCATATCGTAAGAACGGTATAATTTATTTTCGAATTGAATAATTTAAATTTTTGTATTTTCCTGTTCTTCTAAAATAAATGTTATTTAATTAAATTTAATTGTTATTTCATTATTGATTGAAGTTTAGGTACAAATTTTTAATTATTTATAAGTGAACAAAAATTTATTACACTTTTAATGTGCACAATTCGATACGTGCACAATCCTTATGTGCATAAACCATACCATGTCTATAAATATATCTTTTTTTATTACTTCAAAATTTTATTCTTCTTCTCTGATTGATGAGGCTTATAAAAATTTATAATGCTCGTTTAAAGTTTTTTTTAATTACCAATAATTTGCAATAGTATTCCCATATATAGTTTTTATATACTGTTTTAATTAGATCAAAAACAAGAAGTTGAGCAAAATTATAAATTTTGAATATTTATATAAATTGTCAGTAAACTCGCGTTTTTTGTATGTAAAAATTTTTATTTATACTACTTATTCATTTTACACTTACGATCTGCGCTTTACTTCTGAAGTTATACAGAAAAAACTGTATAAATACACTATCTTCCGGGCAGTGACCGAGTTTGCACCGGTCTTGAAACACATTTGACTAAGTAATTCAAACTAAGAGAGTAAGATTTTGTGATTGTCGAGCCGCAAAAACTATACATATGATTATAATTAATCACAGTAAGACATTTTCAATCTATTTGAAAGTATTGGCTTAAAATTAGCTTGTTCGTCCAGACATTTGCACGAAATTAGCCTTTTATTCAATATAATTTGTATGAATTTAGAATTAATAATTAGATAGAAATTTCTAATATTAATTTATAATTGATGAAAGATTTTAATACTCACTTTTATTTATTATACTATTAGAATCTAGAATAAAGTATGATTTTTAGTACACTTTACATAAATATTTTTCGTAGTCGCTATTAAGATAATTTTATGCAGTAATTTGCACACCGATAACTCACCAGCTGCTGTTCATTTTTCAATAAATACTTATATACGATTTTGAACCTAAAGAGTTTAGCGAGACAAAAGTGTCTCGCTAAACACTTTACTTCATGAATCACAGAAAGCGATAAATCAAAATCAGCCCATTAATTATAAACTGCAAGGCAAAGATTAGTTTCTCCTTAATCATTTATTCTATTTACTTTCGCCATCTATCTTAGATTCCTCTTTCACTTTCGGTACATGGAAATTCCTATTTTTAAACATAAATTTACGTACAATAATATGAACAAAATAAAAAATATACCGTTATTATTGTTTTCATAAAATTTAAAAACAATAATAGTGATATATCCTTCGATAGTATAAGATGTTTAATAAATAATTTTTCACAAAAAGAAATCTGACTTTAAATTTTGATAATTGTTATGCATTTCTTACAATGAGAGTCCACATCCCCCAGCTCACAAATTTAGCCGAAACTTTACAGAGACATGCTTTGGTGAAAAATATGAGATACGTGTCTCTATGTTATTGCCAATGGAACCTAGAGGCTGAGTTAAGACCCAGCTTATCAAAATATATGAAAAATTTTGTTTATTTTAAATTTTGGCCTTATAATAAAGGTTTTAAATAAACTATACATTGTTTTCTATAACTGAGTGCATAAAACTCGACTTTGCGCACGCTAAACAGGCATCTCAGGTAGAGTTTTACGCACTTATAAAAAATAGTAAAAGCAACACGTGCGAGAAATACCTACTTTGCGCACTAGCTCCATAATGTACTATTTCGATACTGATGAGGGCATAAAATTACATCTTTCAAAATTGGTACGAGGCGTAAAATGCGACTTTACATCCACTGCATCAAAATCTGAAATCAAAATATCAAAATTATGGATTATTATTATTACTATAAACTATAGATACTAAGCTTTCCTTGTTATTCAAAAGTTTTGAGTGATCATAAATTATTTTAATTTTTGACACATTTTACAATATAAATAAACACTAAATCAGGCCCAAAATTTAGTCATGTTCATAACTTTGGAATGGAAAGTTCTAATAACTCATACTTAAATGCAAATGAAAGCTTAATATCTAAACTTTTGATATATTTTTTATAACATTATTTACAATATTAATTGGCCTTGGAATAAAGGTTTAAATAAATCCATGATTTTTCATATATTTTAATTAAATAGGCTGTAACTCGAACTCTAGACTCTAGACACGTATCATATATTTTTCGCCAAAAAATGCTTCAGTAATGTTTTAGATGAATTCGTTACTTGGAGGGTATGGGTTTTACTTGTTATTATTTCTTGTACTATTTATAATCCCATATTTTTATTACTTGTATAACTTCATTTTTTATTACTTTTATGCTTACTTCATGCGCAAACCGTAAGTTGTCCATAATAAACTTGTTTTTGTGAGAATAAAAAATAAACTAATTAGTTATTAACTTCAAGGCCCTTTTTTCTAACTTTGTGTGAAGTTAGTCTTCCAACCAATAAAGCCAGCACGTATTTGTCTCTATATGTAGAATCGTTAACTTGCTTACAAAAAAAAATACTTGAAAATGTAGCTGCAAAACGAGGATTATGATAACTAAAGATTTGCGTTATTTACATAACCCATCTGTGATTTTAAACTACTAGAAGTTAAAGTTTGGTAATAACTTTTACCTATTTACACACATGGCACAAAATGTAATAACGCTCTAGGAAAACGAGGTCATAAATCGAGCAAATTGATCATAAGCAAACACACTCGCCTCTTCACGAGAGGAAGAGAGGTACAGAAAAAGTAAAAAACAGCAGCAGCCAGCAAGAGCAATTTTTTAACAGCGCGGATAGAGAGAGAGAGAGAGAGAGAGCGAAAAAGCAAGGTGCACTCTCGAAGCTATCATCGCGCGTTGCCCTCGAGACACACATCGTATCGTAAAGAGCGTTTATTCTTTCCCCGCTAAAACATGCATACCCCATACACACAAACACATAGACAAGTTCTCCGAGGTTGGCTTTAATTAGCGAGGGAGGTCCAAGTGCTTTACGAGCCTCTTTCAATTAGAAAATATTCCTAGACGATAAATCTGTCTGAAATAATGATTCGGGGCGAGAGCTGAACGAGGGGCTGCCGGTGTGCGTCCGTCCGTATACGTATAGGTGCATGCATGGGATAGAAGAAAAGAAGCTCGCGAAACTAGAGAAAATCGAGCAGATAATGAGGCAGATTGGGCCAGCGGCTGTTTCACTGTCAGCTCACACGTCACTTTACCTCTACAGCCTATTGTTGGTTAACAAAGTTAAATGGGAGAAAATTGTGAGCAATGAGGTGGATGTATATCGTTGACTCCATAGACTTATTTATTTAACCTTGTAAAATTTGATTTGATGGTGGAATTTCTTTAGATGCTAAACTTTTTTATATCTTGTCCAAGTCGGAGTGAAAATCGATTAGTATTTTAATATTAAAAAGTTTCATAAAAATAGGTAAGTTTAGGTTTAGTTATAAGAAAAAAATTCTTTATTTAAGTTATTTCTCCAGAAATGTTGATTTCCAAACGTTTTCAAAATATAAAATAAATTTATCCACAAGTAACTTGGAAAGCAGCTTCTTAAATGATGACATTAATTTTTAACCTCATATGACGCAGGCATAAAGTTGTATTTGAGTAGACATTGAATATAAATTGTTTTAAAAAACTAAATATAATTGAACTTGAGTATGTAATAATTCTAGATTGCCAGCATGGTAACTTGATCATTTAAAATCAAGTTTATAAAGATCATTTAGAGGCTCCAGAAGTCATTTGGAATTCGTCTGGTAAATTTTTAATTAAATTAATGTAATTATGTAACAATGGAAGAACAGTCGCTCATGATTCCAGCGGGCGTTGTGATCACCCGAAGGAATCATTGAATGTTCTCCCAAGTTACATATAGTAATTTATTTCACTCTCATAACTGTGTCCACTTTTTTAACTTGGAAAGTGGGAGCAACGGCTATATTGTATATTTTTAATAAGTGTTACATGTAATATTCAAATTATTAAAAAGATATTTAGCTAATTTATGGGAATTTCAGTTATCTCTTGCATTTTGCGGGCCATTTAATTCTTCTTCTTGACACAAAAGTATTTAAGAAGGGGGAAACATACTAATTTTCGTTCCACTTTTCAGGGAAAAAAGTGGCTATTTCTGTTGAGATGGAAACAAAATAGATGTTTTTCAGTGGCATCAAATTAAAGAATATTTGAAAGCGTTGTATTCAGTAACATCGTTTCGTTCAGACGTCAAACTTGGATACTTCGTAATTATGTATTGTAGGGTGATATAAGATCACTTATCTTCTTATTGTGCTTTATTAGGTGTATAAATGTAAAAGAATTAAATACAGCTCTCCCTATATATTATTTACCGTAGACGATGGTTCGTCGATCGAGTAGTCATCTTGACACCTGGTCAACCTTTACAGTCGGTGACGTTCATTTTAGAAGATTCTTATGAAATACTCTATTTTTATTTTATGATAACCTACGTATATTTAACCTATATAAATATTTTTCTGTAATTAAAATTGTATTAACATTGATAATTGTTTTTTACGATATTCTTTAAACTATTCTGATGCCAGTAATTTAGTTTCTAAATATAAGAATATTTTCTTTTTCTTTTGAAATCTCCTATTAATGAAAAATTATAATTACAAAATTATATACAGCTGATTAGAATAATTTCTGTCATAAATAAAGAAATACAAGAACTTTTGGAACTATCTTCGATTATAATTATAAACAACTACATTCAATATAACGGATAAAACTATCATACCATTATTTTAAAAAAGAATGCATATTCATACATAGATAAAAAATTATATAACAAATTTTAATAAATAATATTATTTTTAAAAATTATGTTATTATTATTATTATTGTTATTACTTTATTTATTTATAAATTATATATCACAAATATATTAATTATATAAATTCAAATGGAAACTTATCGTCTATACTTTTGTATCGTATATTTTTAGTCAAACTATGTCTGTATAAAGTTTCAGCCAAATTTGTGACCTGAAAAGTGTGGACTGTCCTTGTAAATTCAAAAGTTTCTCATAATTGCATAATTTAAAATTCACTCGCTGAAGAACTCTAAAGCATTAAATTACATTCAAATATACAGAGTTTTTGAAAGCAACTCTTAAAATGTAAATTTTGTTTAGAAAGTGTATATAAACCAAGGGAGCTTTAGTGAGTGAGGTATATTAGCTAGTTATATTAATTATTCGTCGAACTATCGAAGGTCATTGACTTTCCTATCATGCACTTGAAAGAAGGTTTAGTTTTTTTACATAATACTTGACAAGGATTTTGCAAAGACAGGCATATGAGACCTTTGCTTAAAAAATTCGCTTCTTTTATGTTACCGCTGCTTAAAAGAGCCAAATAATCCTCTTTGATCCTCTTAATTTTCAATATATTACAGATCTAAATATAGGCCACTTTTTCATCCGCTATATTATTTGTGCTCATTCTTTTTGATTTCATTGTTTATCTGCGAAAATAAATTATTATATACTTTTTAAACAATTGCGCCTTGAAATTATGACAAAAGCATTTAACTATTTTCAGTAGCATGAAATACATGCAAGTGTCATAATTCGATGCCTGCCGTTATTAAAATTAAGACAGGCACGACAAGTCATATTTACCCTCATTTCATTAGCTTCAAGCAACATACAAAAAAAATATCAGGCAGTCAAATGAAGGAAAGAATTAAGTTCTGTTTCTTCTACTGTATTGATTTAACTAAATGAAATAATCGAACATATCGGTAGCACAACACATCATATTTATATGTGAGTGCTGGGGGTAAGATTTGACAGATTGGTCGATAGACATGGCCAATAAGAATAATATACCAATCTTCGAGAGAACAGTCTATATTTTCTGGTTCTTTCTTAACAATCCAAAATTGATGGAAATTGTTACTCATCTCATTCAATATAAAAAACTTTTAAAAATTTAATTTGATTTTTCTAATATGCCTATGTTTTGATGTTTAAAGTTTTTTAGTTAGAAAAGTTCCATACACTGTACGTGCCGAACGAAGGAGTTACCCTTACATAGCTCACTGGAAATCTTCTCTAGCAAATCTTAACCTCTCTTCTCACCGCGCAGCCACATCTATAGCTGGCCATCTCGATGGGTTGGTTAAGTTTTGCCATCACTTGGAATCAGTGTTGTCAATTTATATTAAACTGCTACTAAGTAATAGTTCTTTAATTGTTTTCTAACCACTTGCACATTTTTATCTTTTTTTCTGTTTTCAAATCACTTTCATAAGATTCCGTGCATAAGGAACTAATCTCGATGTTAATTGCTTCAGAAACATTTATCAAATGATTTAAATTTAAAAGATAAGACTATTAATATAAAACAGTACATATTCGAATGGAGGCAAAGTTGTCGAATATGTACTGTTTTATATTAATAGTCTTATCTTTTAAATTTAAATCATTTGATAAATGTTTCTGAAGCAATTAACATCGAGATTAGTTAGAATCATCTTACTCTTTTTCTAGCCTGTATCGAATTTTAGCAAGTGCTTCTTATATTTAACGTTTTCTTTAGAAGGCCATTCTCAGGATTCTCTTTAATGTTTGAGTTCTGAACATTTTGAAATAAGTATACTTCTAATTGATTACTATTTTAGATTTTCTGATATAAATGTATAAAAATATCGTGAAACTCAAATAAGCTTGTCATCAGTTTGATACCACGCCCCTTGATCTCATCGTTTATAAATCAATTTTAATGTATATTATTAATAAAGAAAGGGATAACAGAATAAGTTATATCTTTGTACAAAAGAAAAAGCAATTACTATAATAATATAAGAGTTTAATTTTAACTTGAAATAAAAAAGCCCAAAGAGTATCGGTTCCAGAGTGTACAAAGAAAATGGTCTGATCATAATTTCCACATTAAAACTTCTCATGAACACATTAATTGGATTACTATGCGAAAAAGCGCATAAGATCGTTTTCTCATTCACCGCACGGACTCCTCCAAAAAAATATATCCCCGGCCATCAGTAATCCGTTACCTATATATCGTGCGAGAAAAAAAATATTCCCTTAGCGGTCACCTACACGTAATCTACATAGGCAAAGTTCACTTTCTATTCTTCAATCATAATGCGCGTCTCCACATCACGGGCGATAACGACAACTTTGCCTCCGGCGTTCCCTCTATACCGATCCTATGTACACATACACTAACGTACACACCTCTCACTCGAATGATCAGTACGTGACTTTTACTTTTATTTTCTATCCCTTGTGCAGTTCCTTTTCAGTCTCTTCGGAATGCCGCACGGAAAAGCTGGTTGGTAGAAGTAGCTGATTATCTGTAGACGCGTAAAAGACCAAGGGCCAGATTGTGTTTCTATCTGCTTTTGTATAGCACAGTGAATAATTGCCTTGGCTCGTGCACATATGTCTTTTGTTTTATGAAATTGAGTTCAGTTTTTCGAATTATGAGGCTAATGATTTTATTTTATTGTGAGCAGCGTAATTTCACATCGGTTGTTCAGAAAAATAACTCTAATTTTGCACGACTTTTAACCAGTTTTTGAGGTAAGAAATAGCGTGCGACCGTAGGTGTATATGTATTAAATAATAGTAGATAATAATGACTCTACTGATGAAATATATTTCGTTTTATACATTTACACGCAAACGTATATATATTACCTATGCCTCTGCACACCCTGTGAGAGGGATCAAAACTTAAAAATGACCAGAAAAGTGGAAAAGCCAGCTATCTTTACCCCTAGATCATGTTGACCAGGCCAATTCAACCATAAGTCGTTAATGGGTTAAGCAATATATCTGCATCAAAAACATTATCATTATATAACACTAATAAATACTGACATACATATTTCAGGCTTCAAGAAATCACCACTATTTTATCAATACTTCTTCGAATAGATTGCCAACATTGCTGAGTCACTTATAGTGTACTAGCACCCGTTTTATATAAATGAAATTTTTAAAAGATTTTTTAATAATCGTTTATAAAAGAATTAAACATCGCAGATCACAATATCCATTTGCTTTATTAAAACATTAAAGTAAGTATGTGATTGCAATGTGAAAAGCAACCTCGACGAAGTATAATCTAAATTATACATCATTGAGATTGAAAAAGCGGGGAAAGACTTATTTTCTCATGTGCTTATTGAGCGATCAACAGCCTATCAAACCAAACAAAATTGTAAGCTATAATGGTCGCTTTGTCAAGGCCTTAGCAAACACCTTGCTTTTCAAATCCACGTGTCCCTAAGGCTATCACTCGCAAACCTCAAAGTGAAGCATTTCAGTGCCAATAAAGCATCGATAAGGATCTCTCCAGCAAAAGTACCGTGAGAGCGTAAAAAAGAAAAACCCTTGAAGAAAAAACATCGCAGAGTCGCATATAAGTGTGTCGCTGTATCAAAGCGGGAGATCCAATTGTCACGGACTCCCGAGCCTTCCGTTCAATTAGTCCATTGATACGTCATCCTGCGCGCGACGTCCGCTTGCATTACATAGCGGCGCCCCGGTGAGACACAATTCGCAGAGGGAAAACGTGAGCACGCGCGCTGAGAAACGCCCCGGCAGTCACTGAGCACGCGGATGCTTGCACACGAGCAGTCTTGCAATGTGAGCGTGTCGCTTATCTCTGTGTATCGTTCTATTTTGCACATCGGAAATGGGCGTTTTATTATACCTTCTTTACATTATATATAAGATTAAATTGTTTCACTCCACGAGAATATAATACACTCAAATAGAAAATGGAACGTGGCAAATCAAATAGGAGAAAAAATCAATAATTTTGGTGCTCATCACAAATAGGGTTCAGGGTCTTCACAAACTTGTTTAGGATGGTTACAAGTAACGTGAGTTTGTGGCAATCTTAGGGCCAAGATCGTGCAGTCCATATTGGTTTTCCGTATAGGTAGGTACCCAACCTGCCAGCACGCAGGCGGTTAATATTGCACCAGGGTAAGTAAACATAAGTTAAATATAAAGAAAAAAGTGTTTCATGCAAAAAAAGAAACGTATTTGACTCAACTACTTGCTGGATTTGCATTTAACGAATATTAAATACAAAATAATGAGTATTTCGGGCAAATAAATACACATATTTCACATTGAATAAATAGTGAATTACAGTAAATGTATATGTGATACAGACAAATACATATGCAAGTATAATAATTTTTTTAACACATAGACACGAAAAAAATTTTCTCAAAAATAGTGCAATTTTTGTTCTGTAGATGTTAAAAAAAATTTTTCTTATGCATTTTTTGAATTTTTTTTTATTGATACAAAAGTTCCTTTATGAGGGAGTAAAAGCAAAATTTAAAAAATTAACTTTTAACATACTAGGCGCAAAACGCTGGATTCTCATTCTTCCCCGAAGCGTATAATTCTAGTAACCGCGTATTATTTCCATTTTCCATTGGATTAGATATCCATTAGTTATTTATTATAAAGTAATAGTTGATATAATGAAATTATACTGAAAGAAATGGTGTCTTTTTTAAGATGGATAAAAATGATTAATCTTCTATGAAACAATTTCAGTTTGCTTCAAACAAGTAGAATAAAGTTTCGAATGCTTAAGACGTACACGTTCATCTTCAGGCTTTTGAATGAAATTACAATTAGTTGCAACGCCGCTACATTTTAATATTTAAATTGATTACTCTCAAAGAACTCAATTAATATTCAATTGTTGTTCTACTTGAATTTTAATAATATTCAAAACCTAATTTCAAAATATGTTATGACATAGCAAAGATACACATGATAACCTATTATATAGCATCTATTACATAAATACATATTATTATAGTACCTATAATTAGCAAGTAAACAATGGAATCCGTGGTTCATTTTCCCTCCAAATAAACAGATACGGAACGCGATGGAATGTAGCGAGAGAGAGAGAGAGAGAGAGAGAGAGATAGATTCGTCATGCAAATTTTCAATTAACGTCGTTTTTCGGCGCTAAGTGGTTTTGCCGACTGTCACGAATCGACGGTGGCTATGCAGCTGCAAAGAGGCGAATTTTTATCATTCGAGACACACGCGGCGAGGCCTGCAATAAGTCAAACCGCACGAATAGCTACTTTGCATTGGTGAATTGGTATCGGCGTGCGGGCGGGTGGCTCTTGCAGAGTCGTGATAAATTGCGGATGCGATGTCGCATTAGTCTTTTGGTTCACTGCTGCCGCTGTTGTTGGATCATCCATGGATGTTTATAGCTCGTTTGAATTGGCTCTCTCCCGTCGTGGTAAAAGTCGATTTTTCTGCCGATTTGAAGCTGCACGCTTAGGGTTAGGGAAGTGAACGATTTTACGACTTGTTACATAATACTTTCTTCCAGGATGTGTGCGATGTTTAGCTAAAGAAACATAATTGAACGACGGAGTATTTGATAAATTGGTCTTGTTTTAATTTTTTCTTGAATATTGAGTGATAGTTTGGATTGAAATGAGTATCAATCACGGAAATTAACATTTCTGTACGTGTGTTCTTACCTTTTTTTTGTTCTGTTATTGTATTTTCTGGTATGAAGATAAAAATTGAGCATCCGCAACTCTATTTAAGAGTTGAAAAAGTAAAGTAGAAAACAATAATATATATTTTACATAATATTCCATTTACTCGAATGAATGAAAAAGCAACATAGTAATCGATTCTTCATCGGTTTAGGGGACATAGTAACCGGTAGGAATACATTTATGACATATTTGAAGTCCCTAAAACTAACAAGGGGAGGCCACATTCTCCCGGTCATGAATTCGGCTGAAAAGTTACAGACATTCTTTGGAGAAAAATATGAGACACGTCTCTAGGTGTTAGTTCCAATAGGCCCTAGGTACCGAGTTAAAGCACCAAAGTATATGAAAAATCATGGTTGTCTTTAAAAAATCTGAGTTACGCTACTCATCCAAATCAGGCTTTTAGAATAAAATAAACAAAGTCTTTTTGGTAACAGTATTAAAAATTATAAAGAGAGTTGAAAATACATGTAATTTATATTATATATTGAAAAAATATCAGCTTAGATCAATAAAAAAATCCAACTGCTCCTATATATAATAGAAATTCCACAATAGAATAGCACTAGCATACTCACTTGTATACATACAATGGAAATCATGTAACGCATATTAATAACGATAAGTTAACATTTCCACACAATAAATGAATATAGCCACATTAATTCGTTTTCTCGAGTGGTCGCAATGCAACTTCGGAGATGAGCGTAAACAAAGTGAAAACAGAGAAGATAGAACGCGAAAAAAGCAAAATCAAAGTGTACAGAGCAGTGCCTCCTCTTCAAACAAGAATCAAAAATAACGTGGGTCGATAGCTTTGAAATACATTCAGAGACTGCATATACAATGTAGTCGCGGGGGCTTGTTTATATATAAATATATATTATAACGAATTCGCGATTGAATCGATGATTCAATCGTTGATTCGATTGTACGCTCGATCCGACGGCGCGCAAGCACCGAGGATGATGAGCAGGACAGCGAGCGTGGCGCGTGTCGCGGAATAGAGAGAGATAGGCGATCTCGCGAGAGAGAGAGAGAGAGAGAGAGAGAGAGAGAGAGAGACGGCGCGATAAGAAATTTCGATTGCGTCGTGAGATCGATTTCCGCCACGAATCACGACTGACGTGCGAGAGAAAGATATACGCGACGTGCTACGTGCGTGTAGGTGTGTGTGTGTGTGTGTGTGTGTGAGGGTGTGAATTGCCACCCACAATTCCCACATCTCGAGCTGCACTGGACTGCAGGCCAGTGCAACTATCAGAGGAGCTTGTGTGAGCGCGTTTGCTGAGAACAGCGCAACAGCGAGTAAGTACTTCTTGTACTCTGCGGCGGATCGCAAACGGCGATCCGCGCGTGTGTGTACATGCGTGTGCATTTCGCACGTTTTTCCGCGGTAAAGTCTTCTCGGTTCGCGAGAATAGTTTGTAGATTTATCGATTGTACAGCTTTTACAGAATATATTATACTAGAATAAAATCACGTGGTGCTTATTTTGATAGATAGATAATATATTTTCCCTATTTCTCCCGCGATTACCGCCGCCTCCGCGGGCACAGTGGGAAAGCGTTTCCACTGTGCAAATACTGAGTAGCTGGCATCGTGAGCACAGTACGGAGCTCACGATAGAAAAGTCCGAGCAACGGAAAGCGAGACTCATCAAGAGAGTCTCGCATTTGTACGGAAGCTGTTGCACCTGATCAGCGGGGAAAATTACGTGAAGATTTTCCGGCTGCAACGTGCAGGAAAGGTAGGAGTGTGCAGTACGCCGGTACTGCACATTGAACAAACAGCCCCGTTACAATATATACACATATTGGCCAGGAGCGCTGGAGTAGCGGTATTATATTCTCGCTGGGTTGCATTCTCGCGTTCTAAAGCTTATAAAGCCGACAGCTATTGCGAAATGTATACGCAGTCCCTTGGCTTTACACCCACCGGCGCGCCGAAACTAATTTACATCCTATACCGGAAACCACATGAATTTACTAGACGATTACTGTAATGCATACCGTGCCATAGGGTTGTAGTTGTACCTTTTCATTTTTTGTAGCGCTATTGGTATAATGCTCTGCGCGCATAAGCTACTTCGAACTGTGCAGTTAAGCTTCATTCAAAATTTTGCGAATCCTTAACGCTTATTGAGTTTGTTTTTCGTGCCTAATTCATGTGCGATTGATTTCAGTTTCATTCAATATAAAAAATAATATGTAAGATTATTAGAAATATATTTACTAATATTCGTAAAAGGAGCTCCTTGACGGTTTTATTATAAAATGTTTATTATACAGATTTTTATGACTTAGAACACATGGAATACATACGTTTATTGTTTTCTTAAATTCTTTCATCTATCTATATACTTTTGGAGTCACTTATTAGAAATTCGTTCTAGTAGACGTTGTTTATGTAAAGTAACTAAACCCATTAACAATGTTTTCTGTATACTCAACTTATAATAGACAAATTATGGATAGTCAACATTAGATCTAAGTAAATATCTCAGTAATGATAATTGAATTTTGAATTTTACATTAAATCTACATTAAACAATATATCTGTTCCGCAATCATCTATGTACATTATACACACGTATGAAATTGTAGTTTTTCGTTCTGGTTAATGATTGGTTTTTCATTTAGCCACGGAACATCGCCAGCGGTCTAAGTGATGCTAATAAGCAATAGAGATGGCGTGCTCCGGACCACGTATAGCTGATATAGCTGAGTATAATGTGGATGCCGCGATAAAATCAAGCATAATCTAGTTTCTTTGTTGTTCGGCGCCGCAGTGCATGTTTGATTGGACGAGGTGGCTTTCAATTTATGCGCGAAACTTTCTAATTCTATGAAAATAGAATACTTCCTTACTTAGCTCCTTTGCTTTGCATTATTGTTTTTTCGAATGGTAAATTTCACTAGCTAGTAAGATTGAGCTGTATCTTCAGCTGTATTTGTTAGTTACTCCTCTCTTCTTTATCAAGGATTCGAATCAATTTAAAAACAGGTATTTTCGAACCATTGTAAGATCTGTTTAGAGTTTATTTATATAATGAATATCATTTTTTAATGCGGTTGTAATGTAGTTTCTAATTCTTCTATACTTTATGATAAGGATAATATTACTAGGTAACAGTATTTTGGTAGTTACACATTCCACAGTAAAAAAACACACTACAGATAATAACTGTTTTAATACAATCGATTTTAAATCCGTAAATCCGTAAAACTGGTGTCCATTGGATAAGTCTCTTCCCCAACTTCTCAGGTTCTCTTTGAAGTCTCTTGATCTTAATTAAAAACTTGATGATAATATTAATCATTGAAGCTACCATAATAACTGCGTAACTAGTATTGAAGTATAGTTTTTGTATATCTTATTCTCATAATTCTAAATGAGTGGCAATCAACCGATATAAGTCAAAAATATAATTCATGAATAAACGTAATTTTAAATTAAAATATTAATATAATAATAAGTATTTTGACTCTATTGATCGTTTTATAGTCAATACTTGTAGAAGGAAGAATTCTATTCTTTCTAAAACTTTACTAAATACTTTTTATTACTAGCAACGTTTCAGGAACGTGTTCAAGCTGTAACAATTTGTTTATGAAGAAACAATCTTCATCGCTGATACACAAAACACTTTGTAAAAATTAACTCATTATGAACTCACAGAGTCCACAAAAATATTCCATAAAACTAAAATTATTTATTGATTGAAAAGAAATTGTTTCATCATTCATAAAAATTTTTATTTGTTAAATAGATTCATTTTTAAGTATTTATAGAATAATAAAAGCACTATCCTGATTAAGAATATATAAAATATTCTTTTATTAGAATCGCCATTTTATTTGAAAAAAATAAGAAAATTAGATTCATAATTCTTTATAAAATGAAATATTTTAAAGCGGTTCACAAATAATTTTTGTAGATTAATTACAAAAACTAAAGTATTATTATTAGTTTTGAACATAAAAGACTAATGTAAAATTTAAAGGATATGTTTAGAATTTTAATAACTGCGAAATTTGCAAATATTTTATTAAAATTTCTTGTATAATTCTTGAGTTATTTGTAAATTTTTTATTACCTTATTTACTTATAATTTATATGACATACATATTGGCATAAACAATTAAATTTGAGGAAGTTAATTGTCAATGAACTGGCAACGGTTTTTAAATTTTCTTACCAAATGTTTTATTAATCTTTCTAAATAAGTCTAAACTTTGAACACTTGTAAGTAACGACTGTGATTACTATAATTATATTTTACATAAAAATTGTACCTTTCTAATCATTTAGATACCGAAAATACCGGAAAGAACATTGCGAAAATACCGCATTTAAGAACATTCATCTCTCGAGTTGCGCACGCACACGCCTCATGGACTTCACGAAGCGCATTATTACGATTCAGCGGGTCCTCGAGATGCCTCGTTAATTCGGATGAACATAACGTCTCGTTTTAACAGGCGACATACTCCTCCCGATAACCACCCGATTTTTTCTCGTTTAAATGTGCGAAAACGTCAGTTGGAAGAGATGCGGTTCTTGAGATCTGATACAGCTACTTTTTCGTTTGCGATTCTTTGACTGCATGTTATTGTGGGTCGATTTCATACAATGCAATGACGACATTGTTCGGATATTTCGAAAGATCCACATTTATTTAATTTACGTAAGTGGTATTATTTTTATCGATCTTTTGGTTACGTATGGGATTAAATCTTTGAATCAGACTTGAATTTATAAACTAGCTCAAATTTTTATAAAATGTCGACATGTGTTATAATTAAATAAAATAATTTGTCGTATTTAGCTTTATATTAAAACAGTGAAAAGTTTATCATGTGTAATAAATGAAAAGTATAAGACATCTAAATTATATACACAACTCAAAGTGCTAAATTACAGTTCACGTTAGTTTTTATCGTTTGCTGAATACTTACCTTATGATTAAGTTTTTATTTAAAACTGTAAACTCAGAACAGTCTAGTTGAAAATAGCATGTCTATATTGATGAATTTGCCAACAGCTCATACTTTCTACTTTACTATTTTATGGCAATAAAATAAAAAAGAATATTATCGGTTGCTGTAAAGTGTTAAATTATATTAGTATGAACTTCAATTTATGTTAAAACTAAGGCAGCAAGCTATAGTATAATAAATCATATTTATTAAAAATATTGTTTACAGCATAGCTCAAGCATTTTAATCAAAATTTTAAATTGAATCCCAAAATTGCATGTTAAAACGGAGAAACAGAAATTCAATATACATACAATCTAGGAAGCAGTAAATTCCAGCTTCAGTAATAATAATATGAAAGTTATTTTGCTCTCTTTTCATTTCAATATCGTTCATACTGAAACAAACACGTAAAAAAAAACTAATTTTTTTCAAAATTATATACAATTTTCGTAAATTAATAAAGTGACTGTGTTTAACGGAAACATGAATGAGGTGCAGTTTCTTTTCAGTCCACACTTATAAGAAAGAACCATTAAGCGAGTTTAAAAAAGTTATTCCCAAGGAAAGGACGGTCACGAAGACACGCGTCGCGTGATATACTGGCTTAATGCAATTTATCGCGCTCACCTTTCCGACGGCAATAAAGGCGATATTGGACCGTGTACACGTGGTCTGGCAGCACTTTAAGAAATTTCGCACAGGAAGAAAGAAATTAACAAACATTGCGCCGGGTCAACTACTATTTATTTAGCGGGTGAAGAATGAACGAGGTTCAAAAAGAAATGCGGGATAACGGGGAGAGTGTGCATGTATATACACGTATGTGCAGGCATGCGGAAGGAGTCTTACATTACGCGATAAATTTCATCCGGTTTGATGGAATTTTAGTCGCACATATAATCTTTGCGCACCCGTTGATTTATTGGATTTGCTCCTCCTGCTTCTTGTAACGCGTGGCAGTTGGCTTTTATCGCGCGCTGCGACTTATTTTATTTTGCGAAAATGCTGCGTTATACGATGCAAGCCTTATTTCTGTCACCAAGGGAAATTTTATAGGATTCTGTACATGTAGGTTACATGATCTTTTTTTTTTCTTTAATGCGTTTTCGGTACGTGAAATTTGTTGTTTTAAAAAAGTGTGCGTGAATAATTGTTCGTAAACGGCTACACAATCTAACTTTCCTAATGGAGTTTTGCGTTCAAGTCGTTACCTAACTCAATGTCGACTTGTCCTTCGCGTAATATCACTTTCTTTATGAAGCGCTCTGCACGATTTCGAGGCGTATTTTTCAGTTGCCTTGGTTTGGTGCGCACTGATAAGGAACTTTATGTTTGGGCGACATTGATTTTGCTAAGGCTATAGGAAATTTTGCCCATTTCCTGATAGTCAAATTTACTGCGTAGTTCTATTTCATTGGACTTAGACATTCATTTATTTTTTGCATATGGCAAGCAAGAATTTTAAAAATTAATTCCGGCATTAACCTATATTTTATCAGTAGGTATATTTGAATTGGAAATATATCTAATATATAAGGATATTTTATACAATTTCACGCGATTACCTGACACATGTTTTTAAACTGCCACATTCATATGCGAGTTCGAATATTCATAAGATGATGATCAAAATTAAAAAATAAATTCTTTAATTAATAGGTATCTTAGAATCTTAGAATCAGGGAGGTTAAGAGACATGATATATGTCCAAATATTTATTTCCAAGCTTCTAAACATTTATTAAGTTTATTTTTTATTACCGTAAGAATTTTTACGCACTACGATATCAGAAAATATACAATAGAACTTGCTTCATGAGAAGATTTAATATATATTAAATCTATATTCTGCATATACCAAAATTAAAACTGAAAGTCTCTTATCCTTTATCTTTTCGTATAACGAAGTGTAAAAAGTAAATAAACAAACATTCTGTATTAATTTTTTTCAATCTATAAACAGATCACAAGTAAAGGAAAATATGAATTCGTGTAAATTATAAGTTTTCCGGAGCTGCACTATTGCATGAGAAACGATTCGAGGACTTATACTGACAAAACAAAAACTCCCTTATATCACCTGGTACTTTATATAAATACAAATAGATCGTAAAATGTTGAAATAACTAACGTCGCACCAACGATGCAAAGCATCTGGTCGCTTATTTTCGTAAAAGCATCTCTTAATCCATCCACGAGAGCAAGGCGCAAGCCAAACAACATAATATCGCAACAAAATCCGAATCGATTCGGAGCCAATATCCTGTACTGTCCGCATTGAGATTTTCGGAGAATACGTGAGCTCGAATCTATTTTAATCGTGTGAAAGTCCAGGAATAGGTGCCACATGACTCCTTGGTGCCCAATGAAAACAACAGATTATGGACGATTGTCGCTCACAGGGTAAATGGAAAATCGAGCGGAGCGCAACAGGATTACTTTGATCGAATCGTTTACGCGAAGAATTATTTATCTGCCAGCTGATAAAATATGTTGTGATTCATGGCCGAGGAATCGTCAAGCTTTTAGTGTTTCAATGATAAACGTTTAAATATTAGAGCTTCATTTGTATGAAAGGTATGAATAGAATATTTCTACAAAATAATACGCTTATATTGCTTCTTTTACTGTATAATTTTTTTATCAGATTAAGAATATGGGTCACTATCATTTTATGTTTAGGATAAAAAAACAATTTATTTTATATAATATTTTAGAAATTTTTATGACACAATCAATTTAGTAATAAAAACTATTTTGATTTTATGATAATCAAAATTTGGATTTATAATGTCACTAATGTGTTATGGTAGAATTTAAATGTGATCAGGAGCTATATTATAACATATGAACTATTAGTAAGAAAAACTTTATTCATGAACAAGCAGAGTCCACACCCTCCGGGTCATGGATTCATCTGAAATTGTATAGAGATATTCTTTGGCAAAAAATATAAGATACGTGTCTTGGTGTTAGTGCTAATGGGATCTAGAGGCCAAGACAAATAAAATATATTATATGAAAAATCAAGGTTGTATTTAAACCTTTACTGCTAGGCCAATATACATTACAGAAAATGTTATTAAAAAAAATAATAAAAGTGTAGATAATAAGCTTACATTTAAATTTTAATTAATAGAAAGTGTTGATAACTCGGTCGAAAATTCAAACAAACTTTATTATCTAAACTTTTGTTATATTTTTTATAACATTTTTTATAATGTATATATTGGCCTTGCAATAAAGAAAACCATGATTTGATAAAATGTACCTTAATTCAACTTTTAGGACCCCTTGGCACTAACGCTGAGACTCGCGTCTTATATTTTTCGATAAAGAATATCTCTGTAAAATATCACCAAGATCCATGACCTGGAGGATGTGGACTTTCCTTGTCAGTAAATATGCATGAGATAAAAATTTATATAAAAAAAAAATTTTTAATCTGTAACATACGAATAAGAGTTTTTAAATGAGAATCTCACTTGACAAACTGACTTGAATCTCACTTGGAAAACTGTAAGTCTATTAATTCTCCTCTGACGCTATGTTTGGCGAAATTCCCGGAGAATTAATAGACTTCCAGTTTTTCAAGTGAGGCTTGCCTCTTTGAAAGACTTTTGTTCGAATGCGACCGATTGAAAAAAATTTATTTTATAAAAACTTCAGCATGTTTAAAGTATCCAATATAGATGTATAAAATACGTTATTTTTATAGATTTCAAACAGTATAAATCAGACGTTTTAGCAGAGTCGGTTGATTTTACTTCTGGATTCTCTGCATTTTAATTAGAATATTATTTGTTAAAAGAATGTTTCAGTCAAAAATATGCAATATTTTTTGCGGTAATTAATTTTTTTTTTTATAGACTCCATCAATTAATCAATGCAAATTGGCGATCAACAGAATAAAATTTATTCAAAATGAATAGGAATAAGTTAATAATATGTGCATAAAATGATGTCATTCAAATGTGAATAACATGTAAAACTGGAAGAATAATTATCTTTTTAAATAAAATCTCGGATATTTATTTTCAAAGGTACTATAACATAGTGTTTGATTACAGCAAATAAGATATAGAAGGATGGACGAAATGACATCCCTAGTTAATTGTAATCATTGAATTGTTACTAGGAGCAGTCGTGGCTCCGGCGAAAAAACTGTTTTTTGCAGCTGATAGAATATATCTTATTCAGGAACGTACCTGCGGATGGTGGGTTTGGAGTCTCGATTCACCTATTGCTCCACCAGGGTGGGGTATAGTTTCCCGGGAGTAGGATCCGCATGAGACCTCGTCCGCCACCTCATCTAAAACAGATTAGCAAAAGTCCCACTGGGCATACGTATGAATGGCGTCATATCGGGTCCCAATATAGGGACCCACAGCCATATATAAAAAACAGAAAATAAAAGAATTAGTATTAATATTAAAAGAAAGAAACGAATTCTCCCTAGACCACCGATAAACATTTACATTTTAGCATAAAAATATACAAAATTATTACCCTTACAGTGTTTCTAGCATTGATCCTTGTAAGTGTACAAACACGGAAAAAATTAGAATAAAGAATCCTTTGAATTTGTAGTCATTACAAGACTGGAACTTATTTATGAAAGTGATGAAATTACATATGTAAATTATACTTCCGAACTAGTAACTTTTATTATTGTTATTAATTATAAATATACACGGAGAGAAATCTGAAGCAATTATCGCATGAAACGCGTTGCTGTTTTACCCACTCTTCGACCATGCAATATTAACACGTGAGCGTCTGCTTTTAATGCGACAATTTGAAGCGATATTCGCACGGGAATGTCCGTGCGAAATAGATTATAAGTTCTTGCGACAAACGCTTGGAAACCGATGCGGTTTTGTTGCGCTCTCGATACTAAAAGGACCTCGCATAGAGCATACGATAATCGCATGGGACTGGTGCTATAATCGCACCAGTCCCATGCGAATGAAGTATAGTTCTTCGAACTGCCGAGTGACGATTTGTTTCAAACAATAATTCGCAACGGTCTAGTGCGAAAATTGCAACAGAGTCATGCTACAAACGCGCTCTACGCACATACGTCTTTCCCACCAACTTGTTGGGAAAATCATATCTAATTAAGGTAAAGTACCCAATACTGGAACGCTTTTGAGAGTACGAACTTTGCTTTCCTTAATTATGTCTATTTACGACTATATTTTGAAAAATAACATGTTTCGTATTTAGTCAGAACATTTTTCTATCAATCTAATAAAGAAAAACCGTCTTAAATGTTTTTATTTATAAAATAAATAAGGTTTGAAAAAAAAGTTATTGTCCGAAATAGTGGAACAGATTTTTGATCGGGACCAATAGTGGAACGGGGTTGGGACCAATACTGGACTATTTAAAATACATTACTTTTGAGCAGGGTCCTATATTGGAACACGGTTGGGACCGATAGTGGAACGTCAAACATACATTTTGATTTTGAGGTTATGATTTTAACTTCACAATTATAAAGTTTCAGCTACTTAAATTTTACGCAGTAAATTTTAAAAGATCAAAATTGTTGTATTAGTAGAGTAGATAGACAGTACTATAACCGAAATATTTTGGTTTTATCTAACGGATTTTATAGAAACATTTAGATTTTTTAGAACATCTTTGGAATTCTGGAAATTCATACTATTATACATTGATTACCAATTTTTTAAATTAGTTGTTTTTTTTTTTAATTAAAATATTTTCATTTAATATTGTATATTTTCACTATGATTTTTTTTAATCATATTTAAAAATATACATATATATTGCTTTGCATACAATCCGTAATTTAAATATTGAATTTATTAACGTAAAATAGCTCAGTTTAGAATCTTTTTTATTTTACGGTTTGTACGTGAAATCAAATTTTACGGATTGAAAACAGATCTTAAAATTGATTTTACAGCTATGATGTGAAAAAAAAAAACATTTTGAAGTTACACTTTCGGTTATATTAATTTATATTAAGTTTTATAGATATATAGTTTAGTTGCTGTTAAATAAATTAAATACGGAATTCAATAGATTCAATTGACTTAAAAATACAGTAATTCATTAGGTATTCGTTCAAATTAGGTTCAGTATCCGTCCTCTCGAACGCAAAAAAAAATCATGATTTTAATCATCTACTACTATTTTTTAATTAAAAAGTATATTTACATTGGTCGATTACTGGGAAGCAGTCAGTCACTAGCGTACTCTTCCTGTAAAAAAAAATTACAAATATTTAAATCAATCAATTCCATGCTTCAAACTTCTAATTCTTATTAGCTTCTATTGCAACTATCACCTAATATTTGATTTAATTTTACTAGCTTATATCTTAAGCTATACGAAAATGAAACTTTACATAAACTTTAAATTGAAAAAGTAGTAAAAAAAAATACGCATTAAAAGTAAAAGAAAACATTCACTAGTGTCCAAAAAATTAATAGGTATAAATTTCAAGTAATATATTTAGCTTAAAATTTTTAAATGGAGAGCTCGTCTTCTTCCATAAACATTCGCTTTCAAGCAATTTACGCAAAAATTTTATTAGACTTGTGCCTCGAATTACAAAATTGTCATTTCGATCTTAAAATGAATTTTTGAATATTAATTCTTTTTTTACTTGCAAGGATTATAGTCCTTGGCGTTATCTTTGATTTATTTATTGTCGAGAATAAAAATTCTGAGTGAAAGTAGTCCCGTCAATGGAGATTGTGTTAAGATACATCTTTATTTAAATGAGAAAATCAGTATAGTTTTCTGTAAGTGGGGACGAGTAGTTGATTATATAAGTACTGCATTCTTCCAAGATGCTGCTGATCAGTCTTACGCTGTCGTTCTTCGAAAGAAGAGATCAGCACGGAAACGTATACCTAACTGTATTAGCAATTATTTTAAGATGGGAAAAATATTACCTTTCATCATCTTATCCTGTAAGTGTTACTAATAATAATTAAACTATAATAATTAAAAATAACCAGATTTCTACTATATTGTTAGTTTATTACTGTCTAAAAAACTTCCTATTTCTCTATTAAAAAATTTCTACTAAACATAGATATTTTTTATTTAAATAAAAGTACTTGCCTTAAAAATTTTTATATAAAAATATCTACTAATACTTGACTAATATTTATTCATATAGCTTTTTATCTTTAATTTTTATAATAATACCAAGAGTTATGTAGATAAAGCTCATATCAATTATCTAAAATACTATTTTAGTAGTTTTATCGAGTTCAGTTCTTGTGAATTCATCTCACATCAAATTCCGTACTGGAGCAACTGATGACTATTGTGATTGTATATCTACGTTTGATCTAAGGCCTGTTTGTGGCACAGATGGAAGAAGTTACCCTAATGAGGCTACACTAAAGTGTAACAATGAATGCGGCAAATCAAGTGAGTTTTTTTACGTGATACTAAGTACCTTCATTGATAAGCTTTTTTAATTTATTTCTAGTTGCTCTTCAAACAGTAATTTCATTGCTAAGATTTTTGTAAGCAATCATTAGCTGCTAACTATACAAATTATTTTATTAAAAAGATCACCTTACAACATAACAGCTGTAAATAATCCGTCATTGCGAAAAAAGTATAATATATTCTTGATAGAATTAAAATTTAATGCCTCATCTTGCGTATTTGTACTGACAGAAGGTTAACTTTTAACATAAACTCGTTATTATTTCACAATCTTCATATCTTATACTGTTATTTTCAGATGTAAACATTCTCCACCAAGGATTATGCTAGAAAATCGTGTATAATTGCAATACAAGGATAGATTTTAAAATCACAAGGATCTTTATTTTGTGACAACTGTAAATTGATCAGTACAAGGCAAACAAGTATTTAAGTCTATAAGGAATTGATTATAATAAAACATGACTCTTTCCTAGATAGTATCTTAATAAGTATTATGCTATTTCGCAACAAGCTAATGATTAAAATTATGCATTTAGTTTTTACGTTCATTTGACGTTACAAAACTATACTCAAAACTTCGGATGTCAAAATAATCTAGAAGTAATGAAGTGATTAGGATGGACTTTTTCATCTTCAAATAAAAAGAGCTTCTATCATCATATCCCAACATCTAATCGATTTTATTTGTACATAAATGATAAATAACTCTTTATATTTATAAGTAGTTATAGAATTGTAAATTTTATATTTGTAACCGATGAATTAAATCACATTGAATTTTTTTTTGCATTTATTATTTTAAATTACGTCGAATATTTTAATAGTTACATTGAAAGGAAAAATGCAAGTAAAAATAATAAGACTTAAGCATTCGAACTAAATTTTACAAGTAGATTATAAAAACATGTTTTAAAAAATAAAAAAAATAGTTTGTGTAAGTATTGGATTATGAAATAGCACAGGTCGAGATATGATAAGGTTAATATTGCAGGTGGGGGATCCATAAAAAATTCTATAAATACGGCAGTTATTTGCTAACGCTTATAAGTCCTAGTGTCTAGTGTAATTCAGCAGCCTAATTAGCTATTTAAAATGATGAAACTCAGCATTTTCATAACCGGTGAGTAGATAATTTTATACTTTTATTTATGGTTAAAATATGTCGGAATAAAATTTGTCATAAATATCTGTATCGTATTACGAAAGGAGTACCGGGCTTCCCAATCAATAAGTAGACAATTCCTTTTTTTTTCATAGTAAACTTAAATGGAGTCAATTAGTTAGCTTAAACACTATCAGGCAAACAATGTCATTAGGACTTTTTAGATATTTTTACGTATATTCCTTTCCCGATGTATGAAAATTCGCTTTATCACGTGAAAGTACAAATCGAAAACTATAAAAAAATATGTATGCCCACTTACCAGGTTGGAGAGAAAATACTTCTTGTTCCTTACCGTAAAATAATCCCTATACAATTTTATAAGGTCTACCAAGAGATGTCTTCACAAATTTTAACTGTCGCAAATTATATATACTATACACGCTTAATATTTAAATAAAAGAAAGTCACTCAATAAAATTTATCAATTTACACTCTGCAAAATGAGTAAATATTACACTCTAATAGCGAAAGTATATTAAATCAGTGTAAATAAAACATGTAAGTGATGTAATAAAACACGTCTAAAATTTACTCTTTCAACATTTTGATGTTAGAGTAAATGGTGCAACTTTCAATGTTGTTTTATTAAATAATCTACTAGCAAGACGGATTTTTTCTTTAGATTTTAATGTGACTATGATCATACTAACAATAAACATCGTATCTGTTTATTTCAAGTGTAATTATATTCTCTATATAGGAACCTCAAACCGGCTTACAATTTTGCGTCTAAGATACGGCTGCCTGTCATCTTACTGATGAGTTTAGCAGATAGCCGGAGGCGAATTTTCATTTTCATTTTAATTTTTGATATTTTTCCAACATTTTATTATATAACTTTCTTATATCGTAAATTTTACTTTCCTATACTCATTTAGTAGGGTCTTTTGACTGTATACATGTCTTAAGCAGTCCACCTTACAGAGGAAAAAATATGAGTCTAAAATTATATTAATTTTTTTCTGGATGATGATCGATAAATCTTTTCCTTTAATTTGGGGACAGACTTGCAGTTTATGAAAGAATCTAAAAAAGTATTGTAATTTTTATTACGAAGGTCTAGCAAAACCAAAATCGAAATTTATATATTTTGTGGTAAAAAAAACAAAATAGTAACCTCTCCGATTTTGCTTACTTCCTCCTTTACAAAAATATAAGGTCATGACGTTTAATAGCATCATGCCGGTCGTCTAAGTGTAATGAGATAAAAAAATGAAATGTTTGTTGATTCCAAAGACAAAGGAATAGTAGGAAAATATGATAATTAATTAAATAAAATGTAGAATTTTTGTAAATATATAATGAAATCTGTCTATATTTTTTCATCCCCTTTGCACATCATGCCCATTGTCCTATAAAAAATGATCCTTTATTTTCCTGTATATTCATTAAATAAAAAATTCTTTTTTTTATTAATTGTAAGACAATAAAAATAAATTCCTAAATATAAAAAAAGTAATAAATACGAAAAGTACAATAGTTAAAAAAAATGTATATTGATAAGAAATTTAAAAATTAAAAAATATGTACTAATATGTACAGAAATGTACTAAAACTTATTAAATGTATATAAATTCCAACTGAAGCGTTCAAAAAATACGATTCGTATGTTTCTGTTCGTTTCTTTACGTTGCCGTTTTTTATACGCAAAAAATTCAGTTTGTAAAGCTCAATTGTACAAATTATAGTATGGTAACTTAATTTTTATGTAAATGTTTAGTGATTTTCGCATTCCTCGTGGTGGCCGATGGTCACCGTTTGCACAAGGAAGAACTTTGTCCGTGTCTTAACTCATTGGAATTGAAACCGGTTTGTGGATCAGATGGTACAAAATACATCAATTCTGGTGCAATTGAATGCTACAATAAATGCAGGAAAAATAATGAACCAGGTGAAATAATTATATAGTTTTTACTAATTCAATTATTCTGTACGATTCACCAATTTCAAATATTTCACTTGTTCTAGAGATAACAGTTGTCACAAATGGTGTATGTTAAGAAGAAAAAATTCTCGAAACGACACTGGCTTTGATTATATACTCTTGTACAAAATTCGGTGGAAATAAATTATAGTGATAGAAGTGATTGTAATGAATATACTTTACTCACCTAAGAAAATTAAAGGAAATCTAAATATAGAGAAGATTTTAAGGAGATAATTTCAATGCATAATTTAATAAATAAATTACCTTTAATGTATAATCGACTCAGAAATTGAATTAATTCTAAAATAAGTTAGACTTAAGGGGACTAGCTGATGAACCTGTGAGAAACCATATCAAATTTATTATTAACCTCTTAACGTCGGAAGTGGTCGATGTATAGACCACCCGGGAAACAGAATAGTAGTATTTGTTTCTAGGGCATAAATTGAAATTGTAATGACCGAGTGTCGAGTGATTATCCCATAAGTGGAAAACGCCCGAACCGCAAACAATTTTTTGTAATAAATTTTGCTTCTCGTTATTCAATCAGCGTTTCTGGCGGATGTCAGGTGTAATAGCAAGTGGAACCCACGATATTTAGGAAAGTGATTTTTCTGAAAATGTGGGAAGCAGTTTCTGGTACCTAAAAACGAAGTTTAGAACGAATATATGCGGCCAATGGGCATCGCTTTTCAGGATAGCTCCTATTTAAGCCAAATACGCGAAAATTTATACAGCTGCGGGTGGCAGGTTTCAGCTCGCAGCGACGGGCCGCAGGTCTCAGCACCCAGTGTTCAGTGGCTGACATCAGTGGTTGACATCAGCAGTTGGATTCAGGCGGCTTCTACACGTAGCTCGGGAGAGGTTATCAACCATACGCATACTATGAAAGATTGATAACCCAATCAAGCCTTGGCGCCTATCGTGGAGGTACCCGTTGGTGCAGAATTGTCCTAGAAGAATGGGGACTATACGCACACAAAGAACTGGGTTATTGATAAACGTACAATTACGCAATTGATTGGGTTGATGGCGTACGCAAAATTGTAGTCACCCGGTGGCGTATACCGACATTAGGAGTTGGGTTGAAATCTCGGAGAAGTTAAAAGATACAAAAACTAGACATGTCTTTAATTGCTATATAATTTTATTATGAATATTTAGATACAAATGTAAAGAAATCAAGTTTTCATTAAGCCTGGGCTTCGGTCTGAGATTAAGCCGGCGTAAGGGCTTGACTGAGCCACTTTTAATTGCGTTTCACTACTAAATCGGCAAATGTTTAGGGCAGCCACAACTGCAAGCAAGGAGCCTGGTTATGCGTCTTTTACCGACACCTAGTATGGAGCGTAGCAAAGTGGGAGGGTATACGACCCTGATAATCAATCCGTATCCATCCATGGGGAAGCGCTACATAGCAGTATCACCTAAGCCCGAAGTGTAGGTGTGTGAGTTTATGTGTGTGTGTGTGCCTGTGTGCGTGCGTGCAATTGCGTGATTATGTCCGTGTGTGGGTGTGTGCTCCACTATAATGTTACATTTGAATATTATTTAACGGTAAAAATGGCTAATAGATGTCTAAATACTCACTACTAATTATTGATCAAACAACTAATTGGGGCACAGTCGCGCACACTCACACACACACACACACACACACACACACACACACAC
>UELV01094781.1:0-40226 GCA_900490015.1 Megastigmus stigmatizans | reverse complement strand
GATTGAGGAAGCGAACGTATCCTTAAATTTCGGGTCGAACAGGTATAGTTGCGCTTAGGGGATTCTTTTCAACTAAAAATAGTTGTATATATGTATGAATAGAATGAATTATGATCTTTTTATACCTGAGAACATGTAGAAATAAGAAATTTATGAAGGCAATAAAAGGGAGCACGGTGTACGACCGAATAATCTCAGGTATACGGCATCGAAGGTTACACGTCAAATAGTACGGCTGACCGCGCACAGGTAGCAACTTTGCATTCGTTGAAAAACATACTTAAACTCTTCGGATCTTTATAAAAATTTAATACAATACTCTTAGATATGTATACTTTCGAAAAATCAAATAAAAAAACAATCGATTTTTTGAAAATGAGAAAGTAGGTAGAACCCTTAATGAATATCAAGTAGATAATGCAGACATAAATTGAACCCGAGAAAAAATTACTTCGAGGATAAAGACAGTGTTTAAATTAAAAATTTCCTTTTATTTGACAAAGGCACGATTTGTGTTTTGTATAGAATGTGCGTTTTTTATTTGACGATAAATCTTCAATATATGAGCGATCAAAACTTTACACTTGTATGTTATCACAGAAACGTAAACAGATGCATGCATAAGCAAGTATGCTTCGCTGATGTTTAAATAAAGAAAATTTTCGCCACTGTCGTTACAGTAAGCGCACATAAGGTCCATCACTATAATGAGGGGGTACTGGCCAAACCGTCAACCGCATCAAATTGAATTAGTCTAATACATGCATTTCATTCAATATATAGCACTATTATTACAAAGAGTGAGTAATATGATTTTGCATGAAGTATACCGGAATCATAAGTATATATACTTTCTCGCGTACTATATGTAAGGATAAATCTGCGAGATACGGTTTGCCTTCCAGAATTCGTGAATGTGCGTCCATTTCCTCCTTCCTTTCGTCGGCTATGTATATCTTCGTTACTTTTGCCGCCGGGGCGTGCGACGAACCCCCAAGGTCGCTTGCTCGATGTACAGAAGCTATATGCGATGTACAACGCATGTGTGTCTGGAGCTGCGCGGTGGTGGTAACGTCCAAGGACTCCATTATACACAGCCGACTTTGCCGCCTATATACCTTATAGCAATTCCTCCACCTTCCTTTTTCATCGTTTCTCTCCTCTCGTGTGTTGTCTTTTTCCCTCTTCTCTTTCCTCGCGGCCGGTCCCCCGCGGACCTCTTATACTCATCTACATCCAATGTCCGCGCGCGCTATCTCGCGATGACTTAGATTGATTTTTGCCGCGACGCGCGAAGCTTCGAACACGCGGACGACGCCGTCCCGCAGTGCTTTTTCGATTGGAACCGAACTCCACGCAGCTAAGGACTAGTTTAGGATATACAAGATGAGAGTCGCGAGCTTTGGTTGGCTACTGTGGATAGCTGGGATCGGCTGGTCCATTGTACTCGTCGCGGGACAGAGGACTTTCCTCGATTCTGTAGCGAATATCGAACTGTTGCAAGCTATAAGAAGGTGGACCGGTCAAGTCATTGGTGCGTTGGTAGAGTGCAAAGTTTTACCAGCATTTCTTTATATTCCTCCGCCAATCAATTTTATAATGAAATATTGTGATTTTACTAAAAGTTCTAAGATGTTTTATGAACCATGCAGCATTAATTGTTCTTCGAACAGTAGATAAATCATCGTTCATTTCTTTGATTGATTGTGACTTTTACGGCTTTACGTTCGTTACGTATTAAACCATGTTTTCTATGGAGCCAATGAGATTATTTTTCAATATCAAATAAAATACCTAATTAGTTAATGATACTGTTCTATTTCAAAAGAATTAAATTTAATAGACAAAATCTGTTACAAATGGAAGATCTATGCAATTTTACCGGAAACAAATAGTAAATTTGAATTTCTGAATTTAGTGAGGTAATATGAATTTCAGTAACGTATAGATTGCACGTATCATGGAAACTTGGTTCAAAATTTATTGGGATGCGTTAAGAAAAAACAATTACCGTTGTGCTACTTACCCAAGGTGTGAAGCATACGTAATACTAGTAAAAATAAATAATGTGTTGTTACAGTTACTAAAGGATCAATGATGCATTCTATTCTATTTTTTTCTTTAAATACCGATATTCTTTATTTTGTGTCAAAATAAAAATCGATATATATATAATTATTTTCTTTATTAAACATAATATTTTGTTACAATTTATTTTATAGAATTATATTAGAAATGTTAAAATGAAATGTTCACGCTTTAAATCGTAGAACTTACATGCAATAAAGAGAATATTCGTGATATTTAACCATGATATAAATTAAGTAATGGTCAACGTTTGTTGCAGGAAGAACGGGTATAGAGGGCAGACATCTCAGAACTGCCAGGGATCAGAATCGTGTGCAAGATTATAATGAGAAACCTTTTCCTTGCAATATATCAAGTAAAGTATATTTTTGATTCATTTTGATAATGTATATAAGTTTTAAATTAATTATTCCTTTCAAAATATAATCAAAGGCTCATAAAACAATTTTTATTCTCATCGCTAAATTGGTGTAACAAAAGTAATTTTATTCTCGCTCTCTAAAAATTTACTAGATTTTTATGACTAATGTCAGATACATAACAAAATATTTATTAAGTATTTATAAATAAATATTCATAAGTATTTTATTAATTTAAAATAAAATTTATTGAGTTTTCTGAAATTATTAATCGAATATTTTATAGATATCAAATAATGATATTGGAATGATTGGAGATTAAAAATGACCTGCAAATTTTTAGACACATTTGATAACCACAAATAATGTTGGTTTGCTAAGAATTGAGAAATATTAAGCCCTGATTTTTTGTAAGACTGTATTTCTTTTATAAGAGGAATATATGTATGATATATATTACAGACATTTTTTCTCAAAATGTTTTTTTTTCAAAATAATATAATTAAACTAATCAATGGATTAATAAGCAATAAAAAGATACGACTATGCCAGTGTTCTGTCTTCTACAATCTTCTCCTTGTTCAAATAAAAACTTTATCTTTTCTTTAAACGTAGCATTTACACTGTGGTATTCTTTATCCATAATAAAAAAACTTTTGACCCGTGATATCTTGAAGTCTATTTCTGCAGTCATGAATCTTGTAACAGTTGAAATTTTTTATCAGGATATTCTAATTTATAATATGCCTACAGTCACAATTAGAATAGAAACTAAATAAAAATATAGTGTAAAATAGTTTACGATATCCGAATTGGTAGTCCTGTGAGATACTCTTACTGAAAATGGGCAAGTATTGAGGTTCCATGCATCAAACATGTTTTACATACAGGCACGGCATGCGGTAAGTCTTTGATTAATAAAAACAAATAGCTTATTCCAGTTTTTCAAGGTGATCTTCAGGTCATATCCTTTGTAAAATATATATATATATATATATATATACAAACACACACACATACATATTATAAAATGATTTTCATACTAAACCAAAATTGAGGACTCTGGATACGAAAAGGGCGCGCATATGAATTCCATAGTTCCAAAACTGCAATAAAATAAATTATTATTTGAACTATTCCTTTCTTAAAAAGCTTTACGTACTAACAACATTATTATAAAATTCTAAAAAGAATTAATATCTGGTAAATTTAAAAACTATCTCCAGTCAAAAAAGAGGCGCACGCCCTTTTTGTTTCCAGGCCTTCAATTGGTCATTGAAAACATTATTTTTATTAAAATAAAATTTAGGTAAAATGTAGAATTTATACTTAGAAAAACTGAAATTTTGTTTAGATATGTTCCTATTTTTAATTATTTTAAACTAATATTTTAATCAGTAAAATTTTTAAAATTAAAATATTTGTGCATTGAATACTAAATTTATATAAATAAAATAAAGATGTAAGTATATAACTAATCGATGCCAACGTAGTTATCTATCAAAAGTATATAACATATATGAAAGTCATTTATTACATATACATTTGAAGCTCTTTTATTACAAAAAAATTAATAGATCAATTAACTTACCTCAAAAAGTATAAAAAGTGACATACGTATTTTCAATTTTAGCTTAGCACCTTCAAATCTTATATTATAATTAACAAATGCTACAAAATTTTATAAGCGGTATTTATAGATCCTTTTTTTATATTAAAATTTTATGTTCCATGAATATTTCTGGGAGATATAGTATTTTTTTTTGTTTCGTCAATTTGCATTTTGCACGTTAATAATTGCTACTAGTTTTACTAAAATTTAAACTGTTAGTTAATGAAAAATAAAATTTACTGCTGAATACAATAAAAAAATTCACAGAACTTTTTTGCTTGTAAAGATAAGAAATCCTCGTGAATATTTATAGAGGTATTTTCAAGTGATTATAAGTTGTATTCTGCAAGACCAGTTTTACAAAACTTCGTGCTATATATACTTGTATATATATATACATGTATTTCGGTAAATATTTTTATTCAATAGCGTATAATTTTCAGTCTTTTAAATATAAATTTATATATTGTTGTTTATTGATACTGTTAGAGGATTTGATTTATACAATATATGTACAAAAAGGCAATATTTGTTTTTTTTATATAATTAAATATATAATTATTAAAAAAAGTTTGAATATTTGAGATATCAGTTAATTTTAGACGTTATATTAGCACATAAGCGGCTGTTCTACTACAAAATCTCAGATGTAAGATCACGCCTAAGTATAGCCTGAGAATTTTCAGTTGGGCATATAGTATATATAGTGTTTGGTTATGTACTTGATCAGTTTTTACTACTTTGTTATGATCAGATTTCGTTTGTATGGAATATAGTCTTTTGGAAGTTCGTTTACATTATCAAATATATTTTTGTTTAAGTAAAAACCATCCTTAACTCGAGAGTCCTTATTATTATAGCTATCAGATGTAATTAATTACTTTTTATTAATCCCTTTTCTTTTGATCGAACTGATATTATGCGTTATTTATGTATAATGATTCGTGATGTTATTTGAAGTAGCTTGGTGTGGAGTAAGTGAAGAGGCTAATTGGCTAAATTTTTAGGTCTTTATAAACTTTGCTTGAAATATATGGTTTCTGAAATTAAGGAAGCAGTCAAATCTATTTTTTTTACCAATTACATATAAAGAAATGTGCAAAATTCATTCTAGAAATCACACCTAATGATGTTAAAAGGTAATTTTATACTTATGGCAGCCAAAGAAAGATCGAATGATACTACAGTTCTTAGTTTTAATAATTCAAAGAAGAAAAATCTAGAATTTCTATTAAAATTTGTGTGAGTAAATATCGAATATTTATACTATTGAATTCTTTATATCAATTGAAATTTCTTAAATAGCGTTATTAAGTTATTAAGTTCATTGGGAAACATAGATTTTTCCTTGTTTTTCTAAGTTTGAATATGTAATAATAACATTTAATAATTAGTTATAAAATATAAAGGTAAAGGCAAATTGAGTAATACTGATTTTTATTAAATCCTTTTTTTTTTAATTTTTAGAAATTATATTTATATCTACATAATACTAAGTTGTTACAATAATGATACAATAATAATCTTATATTTATTTTCGTACACTCGCTACAACATGTATACATATGTGTATATACATTTGTATATATATGTTTTCACAACCGCATGAAGTTACTTAAACAAACGCACGATCGTTAGATATATATGATTTGATTAAACTTACTATTAAAATGATAGGCGAAATAATCGAATTCCTGATCCTCGTCGATTGCTGGCGGATCTAATCGAGATTCTCCAGAAGTGCCTCCTTGATGATTCTTCGCTAGACACGGGAAGAAGATCCTCTATGCTTATTTTTGAAGAGTCTAGTTGTATTTATAGCCCAAGTCGGACACACTCGATGGGTACTTCCACACAGTACTTACCAGGGGAACCCAAGGAGTCCTGGAAACCGATTTTAATGAAACTATACAGAGACATTCTTTGATCGAAAATATCCGATACGTATCTCGTATTTTAGTCAAATGGGCCCTGAGGCCCGAGTTAACGCCCATTTTATCAAAATATATGAGAAATCATGGTTGTATTAAAACCTTTATTGCAAGGCCAATGTACATTGTAGAAAATGTCAGAAAAAATATATCAAAAATATAGATAATAAGCTTTCATTTGCATTTCTGAACGAGTTAATAGCACTTTTCATTCAAAAGTTATGAGTGATCGAAATTTAAGTAAATTTTTGGGATTTAAAATTTAAAGCATACTTCCGTTGAAAAATGCATCCAAACTTAACTCGATGTTGATCGTTCATAACTTTTGAACGAAAAGTGCTAATAACTTGTTTGAAAATGCAAATGAAAGCCTATTATCTATACTTTTGATATCTTTTTGTAATATTCTCTACGATATATATTGAACCATGATTTCTCATATATTTTGATCAAAGGGGCATCAACTCGGGCCCCAGGGCCCATTTGACTGAAATACGAGACACGTATCTAATATTTTCGATCAAAGAACGTCTGTGTAAAGTTTCATCAAAATCGTTTTCCCGGAATCCTTGGGTTCCCCTTGTTAGTGGACCTGGAGGATCTGTTGTGACACACGGCATAAGACAGAGCGAAAAATGACCTCGAAAAAAATGTTGCATGCGTTTTTAAGTGCTCGGTATAATGCGCAGGTGGGGATGCGGCGAATCGACCGATCGCGACTCGTGGGCCAAATCGATGGTCTATCACGTATTTCTCTTTAGGATGGAATTTCGCTTGTCGAAGTTTAGCAATTCTCGAGCAATTCAATTGATAGTCGATTTATTAGAGTTGTAAGATTATAATTATTTTTATTATTTCTTTTATTTATTCGTTAATAATTTATAGGGCAAGACGTGCAGCACACGACATGGTAGTTATTAAAATGTATTGTTTGTATACATATATATTTCATTGCCTTATTCGACTGTTACTAATTCCTAATTATCAAATGTAAATAGAAGATAACAAAATTTATACATTTTTTCAAGGTGAATACGAATTGGTGAAGAAAATGAGTCGTGTTATGTTTATATTCAAATAATATATTGTTGACTCAAAAAAATTGTAGTAACTTAATAAAGGTGCTTTATTGCGGTCAATCGCTAATAGCTTACATTACGCAACTAGTGAGCGAAGCAGATAACCTAAGCGCACGTATTGTATAAAATATTTTATACCACGAGAGCCTAAAAATCATGTCGAAGTTGCGATTTTTAGATTAGAGTGGTATAAAGTAATATTTTCATACAACGTGCGTAAAGGCCGATTTTGCTTACTTCGCTCGATCGGGCGACAAACTTCCCCCTCGTCGAGATAATCTCCTTCGCTCACTAGTTGCGTAACGTAGTATTTTTCACTTAATAGTAGATTTTGGCATGAGATCTCAGGTGAGATTTTTCAGTAGGGTACGCCACTAGGGAAAAAACAACTTAGATAGCCCAGAAAAAGTGTAAATTGACAAACGTGAGGTCTGGGTTAGCCAATTTTCCTCTCGAGCAGCGTATACTACTTATTGTTTTGCCTAGCGAGGGCGAAAATACAACATTCTCGAACAGGCGCTGGGAGAGAAAGTGGTATTTTCGTTCCGCTAGGTTAATAATAATTTTTTTGACCACAGGCCGCAAAATGAATTTTTGCGTCCCTTATAGAGGCTGCAAAATAGTAAACGTAATGCCTATCAAAACAAAAGAGAAGAGAACTTTGGACAAATAGTACATTATGACACTGGTGTGGAAGGTGATTATTTACCGAATGAGACTTTTTCGCACGAGCAAAGTGAGTGAGAAAAGTCGAATGCGGTAAATAATCACCTTACACACCAGAGTCATACAGCATTTTATCGCACGAGACCAGAGAAAAAGCTGCGAAGGTGGGATTTTTAGGTTAGAGTGCGATAAAAAATAGTATATGCTACCGTGGACGCAATGTATCATTCGCATAATATACTGATGTCGTTAACTTAAAGCACTGATGTCGGGCGCAGGTAGTGCTATATGTTAAAATGACTGGTTTTAGTAGTTGGAATACATGTTACATCGAAAGACAATAGTCAATTATATAGATTCTCGATACCACCTTATTTACGTGTCATTTCCATTACAGTCACTGAGATTTTCTTTAAATTAAGTACCAAGAAGACCCGCAATTCGTAGCAATTATCTTGCTTCTACCATGTTACAAAATGTAAAGCAAGTTGCTATTGTAATTAGCAATTTGGTATTTCCACTACATAACCCGTGATTGCATAATTAAAATTTGATTTGTTCATGATTTTGGCAACAGCTTCAAATTAATGTGACGAATAAATTTGATTTATGAAGAGTAAAATAATGAATTTTTATAATAACTAGAAAACTTGCATAATTTGGACATATTTTGTTTTCTTAAAAGTAATAATTTCAAAATTTATAGATGTTTAAAGTTTCTGTTATTTCTTTCAAATTATTTCTTGAAACAATAAAAGTATTATCTAATTCATGGTATAGTTAAGGTTCTAAACTTTCAAAACATCGCATGATTTATTAAAATGTTACATTTCATTCATTTATGTTAAAAAAGTGATGACATATTGAAGGGCTATGCAATAAGCAAACGACCATTCGTTGTAGTAATATACGTTTTTCAGCAATACGCTAATTCAAAAATAGAACAGTGTATTTTGTAGCAAATTAGAGTTTCTATGATTTCAGCATTGTTGCTGTGACCGAGAACTACTTATGAGAATTTTAAAGATTTGCTATACTTGAATATGTATGTAAAAGCCATGACATACGTTTATTTAACGACACACTTAAAAAATATATTGTTAACAGCTACGTAATTAAAAAGTAAAAAAGTACTACGGGAAATAAAGTACTATTGTCTTCAAACGGGCTCTTTAAGCGTAAGTTAAAAAAAATAAATATAGTATTATTCACATTGGTTTTTAAAATAAATATTTAGTAATTTTTTTAGCTTAATTGATAAATTAATTTTTACATTTTATGGGGTTTAATGTTAAAGATGTAGCTTAGCTATTCAACAGAAAAGTAGGTCAATTACGTTATTTTTCTAATAAAATAATAAGTTTAATTAAATTTTTAAATTAATACATAATAGTTCAATCAATAAGCTAGAAGTAATGTTGGAGTCGCATTTGAATTACGTACTTACAAGGAGGTTTTTCTGCAGACTTAGTTCCTCATAAAACTAACACATATGCAGGGTTTTTGCCCCATAGGCCCTGTGAGTTGAGATATTGAACCTGCAAGTTGGTAAAAATTAGCTGTTTTGTATGATTTTATTGGTTTTCGAGTATTACATGCATTACTATCTTGTATAAGAAAATCTTCAACACATTACTCACTTCTACTTTGCCTGAAATATTCAAACTTCATTAGCTTTCACGTGTTTAAGCTAAATGAAGCCACTTTTCACCTAAATGTAGAGCATTCAGTTATTAAAATATATTAATATCAATAAACTCATCAACGATCACTGTTTCCATTACTCGAATGAATTTATTGATGTTAACTAATACATTTTAAATGTCAACACGTAGATGAAAAGTGACTTCAATTAGCTGACACGCGTAGAAGCTGATGTATTTTGAATATTTCAGGTAAGCTAGAAGTGAGTTATGTCTTGAAGATTTGCGTATACAAGGTAGTATGTATGTAATACTCAAAAGCCATTAAAATCATACAAAACTGCTAATTTTACCAAATTTCAGGTTGAATAGAAAAAACCCTGCATCTGGGTTAGTTTTATGATTAACTAAGTCTATGGAAAAAGTTAGTAGCTCGTTAGTTAACAACAATACAGATTCTAGTTTTTTTATTACATTTTTGAGCAAACGCAATATTCTCAATCTGGATACAAAAGGGATTTTCATTCAAAAATTTATTGAATAAATTGCGACTCTGCAATATCGATTTTATGATTTTACTTTAATAATGTTATTTTACCAGCCTATGTACAGGTAACTACGTTTACCTCTTTAGGAATTACAAAATTGTAATTTTTTTATGGTTAAATAAATAAATAAATAAAATAAATAATAAATCTTATATAACGAAATAATATAGCTCAATACTAATGAACATATTATCCCCTGTGATTTCTCCCTTTAATGTTTTTTATGATTAATTAATCGATTTTGACATGAAAATACAATGCTTTTACAAAGGCTCATAACGAATCAATCTGTGTTGTAGTTGGTAGGTCGCCAGAAGTACCAAAGTCCGTGCATCAGTTGCGGCCCGGCGATATAGACGTGATCGGCGCGATGGGTGACTCTTTGACTGCTGGACTTGGCGTTTTCGCTACCAGTCTGCTGCACGTGCTCATTGAGAACAGAGGCGTCGCCGCTCTCGGTGGAGGTCAGGGTATCTGGAGGGAGTACCTCACCTTGCCTAACATTCTAAAGGTGCAATTTTAATTTTTCACTTGTTTAATAATAGTTTTTTAACGACATGTATTTATTGACTTTTATCACATTTGAGGAATTTCAAAACTCGACATGCAAATTTACTAAACATAAAAAGAAGTTGAATAAAATCGAAGTGATAGTAAGGCTAACAATACTTTGAATATTTTGAATTTTCTAAAAATAGTCTTTTGCAATTAAATGACTTTTTTATTTATACGTGTCTACTATAAAAGTCTAGTACTACTATAAAAGCTTAGTACGTATATGTCCTTGGCGGCAGGATTTTAGGGCAATTAACAAAAAAAAAAATTAATTAAATTTTGATTTTATCCTAAATGCTGATCGGACATCATGTAGAAAGCTTTATTTAAAGTCTAGTAACGGTAGAAATAAATCCTCCAATCAGACATCAATATGAATGAATGCTACTGTGATAGTTGTGAGAATCACGTCATTCCGGAGATTGTCTCTTGCATTAAATGCTACTTCTGGTGAGACAGCACTCACCATGAATACAAATATAAATTTAAGGAAGTACGTGGTTAAGTTTTTCTTTTAAAGAAAGACATTTTAACTTTGCACGGTAATCTATACCGTAAGTTGTATCTTTTGTTCATTTTATTGCATACAGTTCTGTAACATATTCTGTAACAAACATTAAATTTTTTACCATGATTAACGTATATCCTACGTAGTTTGTCGAATGCAAAGATAAAAAGACAAGAGGTGTATTGGGTATAATATAAAATTAGTTTGTTTTCAAGTTAAATTTATACAATTTAATTTAATAAATTAAAGTCTGCCTAAAATAAATGGCATATGCAGGTGCTACAATTTTATTGCAAAACTTTTGATTTGCTCTGCTAATAAAGAACATCTAAAAAAAGTCGTAACATTTGTGATTTTTGTAAAAATTGTACAGCAACACCAATCTCAAAAGTTTTTCTTAAGAGCAACAGTTTCTCTTAAGTATTCATTAGCGCTCTTCGTTATTTACAAAGATTTATAATATGTTGAATTTATTTGATGTTTGTACATTTCAGGAATTCAATCCAAATCTGATGGGTTATGCAGCTAAAGACTCTTTTACATTTGAAAAGGCTTCTCAATTTAATGTCGCAACAACTGCTGCCATGTCGAGAGATATGCCGTATATGGCACAGGCTATAATTAATAGAATGAAAAAAGATAAACGCGTAAACATAAAGAAACATTGGAAGGTATGTCAATGTAGATTGTTAATAATAATTAACTCATTATCTTAAGTATATCTTGTATAATTTTATATGTTAAATACTGTTATCACTTTGATAGTGTCTATCTTCACATAATTTACATTAATCGATAATAAATCTAAAGCATTTGATAATAACATATTAAACTTTTAAAAAAAGGAGTATGCCCATACCTACTTTTAATAAAAGTGATAAGTTAATTAATGTAAAAAAAAAAAATTTAACACGTTTATTTAAAGGGAAATCTATGGAAAAGGGACGAGTTGATATTATTATCCCTATACCTAAATACATAGTCATACAAACAGACGAGAATTGAAAGACACTATTCAATTCAGTTATTTAGAAAGAGTTTAAATAGTTAAACTCTTTCTAAATTGAATGTCTTTTGATGTTCTAAACAATGACGTAGATTTTGTACGTCGTCCTAAGACTCTACTTTGTATTTCAATCTCGTGGGCATTGAGAATCTCTTCATCAGGGGAAAATTGATTAAAAATCGGGTCTTTGTATACACGTCTGATTCTACTAACATGCATTAAGCATAGAAAACAATCATCGCAAACTTTTTAACGTTTCCCCTGAAGCAAGGGGATTAATTTTCTTTTTAAATTAAATATAACAAAAAATTTCAGAATTTCACATTGTACTATGTATGTTCGAATACTACTCTAACAATAAAGTCATAATAATAAATTTAATGCTTCTTTGTAGAGGATCAGATCGGGTGCATCGATGAACAAAAAATTGTTTCAAAAAATTTTTTTTTTTTCATCCGATCCGATAATTAAAAATAATCCGATAATAATTAAAAACATTTTTTACCATCGTTAAATGTCAAAGAAGCATTAATAAGAATGAAGTCATCAGTTTAATATGGCAAATTAGATTAAAATCGGTGCATATCAATCTGCATTGAACATCTTTTTTATGAATCTAATTTTGCAAGTCGGTGAAATCGATAAATAACAATTTAATAGAGGCCTATACTATAAACAGTTTGATGTATTTTAAAACACTGTTGTGCGTTTATGGAAGGTGTAACAAAATTTTATCTGTGCTCGCCACATGCATTTTTAGGCACGACCACTAAACGGTAGTGCCTTATATTTATACTTCAAAAATCACATGTTTTAGTAAAAAAAACAAATTTCTATTATGATAAAAATGGATTTTGAGCAATTTTTGTTTCATTTATGGATATATGTGTTTACGTTATCAAGTTAATGGATTTCTTCCGCCAATTCTTGACGGATCGAGCTGAAATTTTGGGAATTTCTTGATTATGTTATAATAACGTTCCTATTTTGAATCATATTCATCGGAAGGCTTCGAAATGGCACACCTTTTTAAAGTGAATTTTCACAGTGGCTTTAACAGTCCTTTAAAGCCACTGTGAAAATTCAAACAGTTGCATAGAAGCTTTTAAAGACGATATTGTAATATTTTATACATAGAAACCACTTGTGTGTTTTTAGAAGAAAATATGTTTCAACATCGAGTTTTCTGATTTTAATAATTTTTTTCTCAGTGTTGAGCTTCTGAAGGAAGCTGACTAGTTACTATTTTTTTGGTTTAGTACAAAATTCTTAAACTCATTCTGATTATTTTGATTTTTCGATAGAACTCAAAGAGTATGATATTATTATTATCAATTATTCGTTGTTTCTTCAAAATTTAAATTATTAATTATGTAAGAATAATATACTTGTCACTAATGCACTCATTAAGTTGTATTATTTAACTGCAGATACGAATTTTATACAACACCTTCTTTTTTCTAGCTGATCTCGCTAATGATCGGAGCGAACGACTTTTGTGCAGACATGTGTTACTTACCTGAGCCATCAAGTACACTATTGAATCACAAGAAAGACTTAATACAAGTATTGCGGTCGTTAAGGGATGCATTGCCGAGAACTTTAGTATCAATTGTTGCTCCACCGCATTTACAGACTCTCGTTGAAATTACTGGCAGACCGACACTCTGTGAAATTACTGTAGATTTTGAATGCCCGTGCCTATTTGGCTTACTTTACAGAAGTCAAAGACAAGCATTTTTTGATATTATGACAAGGTAATTTTTATTTTTATTCTTCTAGAATATTCAGATTTCTCATTTTTATACAATAATACAAAATTGCATCCATAATAATTACACAAAACTTATATACATTATTGCAAAATTGCAAATAAATATTCATCTTTCAAATAGTACTGTCAGAATGTATTTAGAGGTCGATTTAAAAAAGTTGTAGGTAAGTCAATTTTCTTTTTTACAGATTTTTTTACACATTGAATAAAAAATGTTATAAGTATATTGCAATTCCACTATTAAGCTTATGAACAAATTTAAAATAAATGCAATTTTAATTATCTGTTGACCACGGATTATTGTTTTTATAGCATATGCAAGTGCGTACAAGTATATTTATAATGTATAATTTGCTAAATTTTTTTGGAACAAACTTTTGATTTTTATTTTTTTATTCATTAGGATCTAAGATATACTGTTTTTGAAAATTAGTTCCCGTATTAAATGATTTTGAGAGAAATGAGTTGCCACTTTGAAAAAATTCGAAATAAAAAGTATAATTTAAATAAAAATGTGTTATAATCTTTCATACAAGTACTTGTTAAATTATTATTAGTAAATGACGTAAGTAAATAAAAATTATTGCAAGTAAGTAGTAAGTTAGTTATCCTAATATAAGTCCTTTCCTATAAAATATCCATACCGTCACGGGTACAACGCTGATCATTTTTTCGAACACTTTATCGATTGGTTGATTCGTTGATTATACTACATAATTACTCCTACTATCATTGGATCCCGATTATCATTATCATTTTTTTCGAATCACTAATTTCTATTCCTAAACTATTATTTATTATATACTTATTATTCTATACAATCTTAAACTTGTGAATTAGAACTGGGTGCTCTTGTGAGTATTTATATGGCTGATCAAGACTCGGACCTTATTCGAGTGTTTCATTGTAAATATAATTGTTATATAAAGTGAACAATTTTATTGTATTATATTAAATGAAAGATAAAAACTTGATTCTTTGGAATAATGAAAGAAACGTCAGATTTATGACATATTTTTGTACTTTAAAAATGCATACGAAAGACTTTTAAATAACCAAGAATTGAAAAAATAATTAGAAAAAATATATAATTTATACTTTTATTTTTAAGTTTGAAGAATGTACTAATTGAAGTATTGTTGTTTGTATAGCTGGCAACGTATGGAGGAAGAAATATCGCAGTATCCAGAATTTCAAAAGGACGACTTTGCAGTAGTATTTCAACCATTTACGACCAACTTGACCTTCCCAAAAGGCCCTAATGGACTATCTGACCTGACTTACCTTTCGACCGACTGTTTCCACATCAGTCAGAAGGGAAATGCGAGAAGTAAGGCACATCAAAATACATAACACATATACGTAATACTGAAAATGGTTAAACTGGTTAATCTACTGCACTTTGGCATATTACGTTTTATTTGTTTTTCATAATTTTGATCACGATAGCGATAAGTTTTCTGTGCTAATTTTTGTTACGTTATTGTAGCGTCTAATGCGTTATGGAACAACTTGATTCAACCGGTTGGACAGAAATCCCGTGACTGGAAGCCAGTTTTTGAGAAATTCGTTTGTCCAACTGAAAAGAGGCCTTATATTGCAACTCTGAAGAATTCCCGAATCAATGTATAAACGATTATCTCAGTTAATAAGATACTGCCAAACTCTTAATCTATCTTCTTGCATCGAGAATGATTGTATTTCTATCTTTTGAAAGCATATTTTATAAATAATTATTTTAAATACTTGCATTCAATGAATGCTCACCGCATAAAAAAATATAGTAACATACTCAGGCATGCTCAGTTTTTAGCTGCATACAGTAATATTAACTTAACATTTTATGAAAGTTTGACTCCTATTTAAATTTTATTTATATAAAAGAGAAGTATTCTGTTTGTATTAAAATCAGTAAAATATATTACAATTAAAGTTATTAGTCATGTAAGTGTGTCGTGATATTAGTTGTACGGAGTGTAATAATTCTGAACTTCGCTTCTGTAGAGAAGTTTTTCCAGCACATGATTATAAAGAGTGTCAAAACAGCTCATCTGATGCTCCATAATTATGAAGCTAGAAATATGTGTGTATACCGAAATGGTTAATATTTAATGAAAAGTATAATACTTATAATAAATTTAAATATATCTCAATAAATAATTTTACGCACCTGTCAGAATAATGTTACCAAAGAGGAAATGATATTAGAATTGTGAATCTTATATTTCAAGTTAAATTTTGAAAATAATACTACTTCATTTAACAAATTTTGTTTATTTGTCTGTTTTCTAGTTTATTCATTCTTATGTAACATTAGTAATATATGTGCAAATCCACACTAATGTTTAATATACAAAATAAGCTGTAAAATTAAACCTTATTAAAAATACAATTCAAAATGTTTCTTTTATTCATTTTAAGAAAAAATACTTTTTTACAATTTGTTCCTATAAATAACTTTATAATAAATCGAATAGTATATACATGGCAGAAATTCATCATGTATTCTCTAATACAAATACATAGTAGATACAGTTTTATTTTTATAAAAAAGATATTAAAGTTCAACCTTGTATAAACGTAAGCAACAATATGTAACAAAAATCATGTCATAACCAAATATAAATTATATATATTTGTATATTCTGTTTGAGTTAATTTATATTCAGATATTATTCACTGAAGTTCGTTAAAAGTTATTGTAATTAGTGTTGCTTATAAACTTTAAAAAATGACTTATTGCACCAGGTTCCACTATTGATAACATTCTACTGATTGATATTTAGTGGTATTATGTTTATTCTCTATTTTATGTATTATTACATATATATATATACATATATAGATATAATTATTTGTATGTAATGACATAATAATGTTCTAAACGAATATTTTAAAAAAATGGAGGTTTTTTATGGATTGGACTTTTTTCCCCTTTTCTTCTAAAAACAAATTGAACTGATAGAGATGGGTAAAGGATTTATCATTCAGCAATCTATCAAAAAGTTGTTTAAAAGACTAAAAAATCAGAACACTGATTTTACTCGAAATTTTGCTTTTAAATGGCAGAGAAAGTCGTAATTTAACATTTCGGCAGTAAAAGATCATGGTGATTTATTACAAACGAACGATCTGTTACAATAGGATCCTTCCTTTACATAAAATATTTCAACCTTCTTTAAATTTTTTTTTATTTTGAAATTATTTTTCAATGGTAGCATCCAAAAGATGATCGCTGAAAGTATTTATGATTTATTTAAGGAAGCTCTATATGGTAAAAATTTAATGGCCGTCACTTGCATCTCGATTATGTAAGTGGAGTTCAAAGATAGCCCTATTGCAACACTCGTGATGAAAGCTGCGTCCATATGGACATGGTAAAAAAGAGGTCATATAAGGAACATTTATATATGCTGTGACTATTTCTACAAAAAAAAGATTATATGCATGTATAATATATATTTAAGCAAATAGAAATTACTTACATTTTATAGAGTAGAAAACATTTTTTTATTTTTTAATTTACGTCTTATCAGGGAATGTTACCGTTAATTTCATTTAACAAATATCGATCAAACAGAATACAAAAACCCATTCGTTTCTAAATAAAGTAATCGAATCTCAGACAAAAGTGTGAAAATTAGCTTTTGATGTTTTGAAAGTCTGTCCTTTTCTATGCTTAATCTAAACGGGTTCGGAGAAAATTTGATAAAAATTTGATACACGTAATAAGTATTAAGAAGATACACATCGCGTATTGTAAAATGTAGGAAATTATAGTAGACGAGATAGCAAAGGTAACCTTGGATTTTCTTGCATTGTTTTTGTGGCATATTTGAATAGCATCAGTGCAGTAACAAATAGCTGGAAAAGAAAAATCTTTGAATAGTTAAAAAACGTATACTCAATTCATCTTTGCTTTTTAAACTTTGGTTCTTACAACTAAAATTAATTATCGATTTACAAACGATTTACTTGTGTAAATATAAAAGTAAACTTGATATATAATTAAAGTATTATAATATCAATAGTCTATTCTAGTTAAGTAATTCTTAAGAATTTAATTGATAGCTTAATTAATAGGTACCACTGCACTGAAATCATGTTTTACACTGATACTATAATATGCATGTTACAGTTAATATAATTACTTCGTATGAGATATTAAATGTTTCTGTGAATTGCAATTATTTTCTATAATAAATAAATATGTGATTGCTTTTTTATGAAACTTTGGATTACAAATATTGTGTAAAAATAGTAAATACGTGGTTAATAGGTGTCATTTTCTATAAATTCGAAAGTTCATTATTTCATTCTCTTCGCTATGCATGTATACATGTTTCTCTTTAGCTTTAAGGAAAGGTAAAAAAAAACATAAGTTTTAACTTTTTATTTTTTTTAATTAATTGATTCGAATTATATAAGTCTATAATTCGATATATAATTCGAATTACATAAGTATTCAATTATTATAAGATTCAATCTACACATTGTATTCTCATCACTTCTATACAATATGCAGGTACAATAGTTTACAATAAAGTGAATGTATAATTTATGTAATACTTGTAGAAAATCGACAAGTTTAACTGCTTATTTAGCAGCTATTAAAAACTCTTCAACAAGTCAACATTTAGAAATTAAAGTCGTTAAAATCTCGGCGGCGACCAGTCAAAGGTACCGTCATGGCCCGATTTCTAATTCTTTAATTATGCACTTTACTGTTTATATTTAAAAGACAGATTAGTCAACTGTTTACTTTGATCATTATTCTCATTTATCCTGATTTTATGTATGGTTCGATACAATTAAAATGTTAAATCAATTAATACCAAATTTAAAATGGCATATTTAATAAAAGAATTTAAGAAGAGTAGTAATTTTTGACAAGTCTTAATTTCTGATTGATGTTTTATCCTGGATAAAATATAAGCAGTTATGCCAAAAGTATTAAATACAAAAGAAACATTAATCAATTAATAGGAATTGAACGCAGCAATAACGACAATAACAATAATTAGTAAATTAGATGTTGCTAATATAATATTGTTAGTATTCTTATAGCGAGTAAATGACTATTTATGCATCATAAACAATTAAAGATTTTATGTGGAAATGGAGTTCATTACAGATGGGGATAATGCATGATGCGCTTCACAGTTTTTGGCCATTTGTAATCATAATGTGCAGTTAGCTACATTTTTATTCTCGTTATTACAAAGTTTTCTTTTTGTAAACAGTGTTTTACGAAAGTCATTTCAACTAAAAAGATCGCCTGTTTGTTGTATCGATGATATGTAGTGCTTTATACAGTTTACCTTGAGTCTTGTGTCATATTGTTTGATGCTATGTGAAATATAGGCGAAGTACAAAGAACTTCATAAGAAGCTCAAAATGGTACATCTGGCTATACAGTTTTACGTAATTCTTTTAGCAAGATTACCCCATACTGTGTAATTTAATTTAAAAAAAATAAATAAAAGACGGATAAATATATTTCAACAGCCTAGCTCAAAATATAAATGATATTATCAAAAATAACGACCTCTGTAGTAGTATATTACGTAACTAGCGAGCGAAGGAGATTATCTCGACGAGGGGGAAGTTTTTGACACTAGTCGAGATAATCCAAGCGCACGCGTTGTGTACAATATTTTTTCATACAACGTGCGCGAAGGCCGATTTTGCACTCGTATGGGTGCGGAAAATCGAACTTTGCGCACGGACTTTGGAAAAGATTTAAAAAAAAATATTTAAAAATTTATTAAATGCTATGAAAATTATATAGAATCTAAAACAATAACATACAGAAATTAGTGTAAATATACTTTGTTATATACTTGTCATAAAAAGGAGTAGAAACAGTTTCGAAAAAGCGATTGTTTTACATCATTACATTCAAAAGTTTGAGCATTTTTCTAGAATATTTTCCAATCGGTATAGACGAGGTTCGCGCTAATACAGCGGTCCCCATCATTCAACTCCAATGCAAACTTAATCGACGCGCACAGCTCGGCGGTCCCCCGGCAATTAATTTACGCGCGAACGGCCCGCGAGGAATCCTCCGCGTGTGCAGAACGGAAAACGACTCTCTATATATCCGATCGATCGATAAAAGCCTCACGGCTGCAGCAGCTCGCATCGGCGCACATATGTAACCGATCCGTCCCGCAACCGCCCACGTTTTCGATAGTGCCGCTCGGTTCCGTTCGGTTTCGCGCCGCGGCTTTTACTCCGCACGTAGCCGAGCCAACTCCGGGAGAGCTTGCGAGGCATACGCAAAATGCTGCCGACGCGGGAAGGGATACCAGCCTTGAGAGAGAGAGAGAAAGAGAGAGGGGGGGGGGCGAGTTTTCACGGCAAGCGCCGAGGAGTCCTTCCCGGCGGTGTGTCCTCCGCGGCCGCGGACGCGCGCACTCGAAAACCGCGAGGCTGCCCGTCGCCACCGTGTAGTCCCGACTCGCGCGTCCTCGCACAGCCGCCGCGGCCTTTACTTAAATGTCGCATTCGACGAGCGATCCGGCCAAAGTCGCTTCGCTGTCTCCGCTGGTGATGCAGCCGCGCCGACCGCCGATGGATCTCCTGTGAGCAAGTATACGCAGTGGCTGTGCTGCGCGTGCAGGGCTATAAGTGCGCGGCGGGTGCAGGGCGGTTGCTTTGTTTGTTTTTCTCTCCTTGCGGGCCTCCTGCCAAGGTGGAGGGCTTTCATGGAGGATCATCGGATTTCGAAAGTCGCGGACGACGATTTGGAAAGCTGGAGTGCAGTGCCGGTAGCCGTGTGCGGGTAAGAGACTTTTGGCGAGTGCCTCTCTATATATGTGTGATTTGCATGCTAAACAATCGGAGGTAACGCGCAACCGGCCACCGATGCTTTTTGCCAATTTCTTCTTTTCGCTGCGCACGCCTCTTGAATAATACGCGCTGGCGCTCGGCGTGCCGAGAGCTGACTTTTGTCGCTAAGGAGGCTTTCGAATGCGACATTTGACCCTTATATCGAAGTTTTTTTGTTCGTTGTGCTGATGTGTACATTGGGAAGCGTTGACGACCCAGGATTTCTCGTATAATAATAGTACAATGATGAAATAAGGCGACGGTGACTTTGACAATTTTCATAAATTATAAATATTAACGAACGATTCAATGTGTATTCTAAAGTTTTTTGTCGCCTTTTTACTATTTTTACCCATAGTTATGTAGGTATATTCATTCAATTTTAAATAATAATAATAATGAAAGGGTTTCTATGTCTTTTAATTGATCTTTTCATTCATCATTAATATGTACTTATTATTCCAAATTACTAATAAATAAAATTATGTTAAGCTCAGAAAATTGTTCTCGATTGGCTTCAAAGTTCTTTTTCTTATTGTCTAAATGAAATATCAATGTAAAATAACCAAAATAATCAAAAAATTCTCATATTATGACTTCAGCTATATCCGAAGCAAGAGCAGTATAATTCAAGTTCAGGTAGCATTTAGGCAAATTTCATTGCAATAATATATGGAGTATATTGTTATATAGAAATTCCTTATCGCGAAAAAAGGTACCTTGTGAAAGAAATTTAGAGAGTAGATTAAGGAATTCCAACAATTCGAAGATTCTTATATTGCTTCACCTATATGATAATGCTCCTTAATCATCAGTTAGTTCGCTTTCGAATACTAATACCTATTTCGCAAGAGCTTAAAACGTCAATGCGCTTTCATTAATGATGAGTTATTCGTCTGCTGAAACAAAATCAAGACACTTTCTTTTTTTCACTCACTGTATATCGAATGTCAAATCACAGTTTATAACTCTAACTGTAGTAAAGACAATAATACGATGATAAATCAAAATCTATGTTGCAGTTTTCAACGCTTTTCATTGTACCTTCGTCACCTTATAAGAGGGCATTTAATAAAATATTTATATAATATTATTTTATAAACATTATTATTAACATTGAAATTATCGCATAATTACGTATAAAAAAGATAATTTATACAATCCAAATTTAAATTTATACACAACACTTAAAATAGCTTAAATTCACTTATTTCAATCCTATGTTGGCATAATTAAATTCAGTAAAAATCGGGTATATATTAAGTATATGCTAATGTGTAGATATTGATCGCATGCTTTTTGAAGACATTTTTCTTCTAAAATACAATCATTGAATAAGAAATCGAAAAATTTGCGAAATGATTACTGAGTATGAATTTTAAGTACCTACTTCTTTATACAAATTTTTATTAAATGTGATATGCATAGAATTCAAATGCATAGCACAAAGTTCAAGGAGGAAGCTGTTTTGTCGAATATATTTCAAATTTTCGCAGTTTCTACTATTCTAAATGAAAAACGAACGTGAATGTATAAAATTGTAAAATTTATAATTTTTTTTTAATAGCAGTACGCTATTATAATTTTTTTTAAAAAATAATATTGACTAAAGACAAAATATTTAATTTGTATAATGTTTTTATTTTATAAATTATCTCTCGGAAAAGACCGTAGGATTATTTTCTTTACATGCCATATCACTTTGAAGTTTCGCTCAGAGTCAACAATCCTGACTTTGACTGCACGAGCACAATAAATTCTTCGAAATGCTCGAAAATAGTGAATATTTCGACAATGATTATGAAATGGAGCAGTAAAATTTGTGTCACTCTGGTACTTATTAATTACATTGTTACGATGTCGGTAAAATTCTAAACTACCTTCAATGACAGAGACTTGCATAAATTGTGCAAGAACATACGAGTTCATTACAATTCCAGTAAAAACAGTTCGTGTGTGTTGCTCAAAAGAATGGAAATTACATAACGCTCCTCTTTTCAGCTTTGAGCTAAGAGACGTAAATCTTAACAAAAATCGTTTTTAGCCTACACTTTCTTTTTTTCAATTGAACAAAGGTTGACACAAAATAAGATTTTTTAAAACCTTTCCACTTTGGTTAAGTAAGATTAACTCTCGTTTCAATAGCCAATTATTATTTACACTTTTTTAATATAGACTGTCTTCTAGAATTTAAAAAATATCAAGCTATACCGCACTTATTATATATGAGAGTGAACATATCTACGATACAAATATAATGGTATTTATTCACAATAAACTTACTTGCTCCTATTTGAGAGCTTATAGTTCTTTAACGTAATTTTTTGACTCCGTGCAAGAAGTTCGATTTATCGCAGGCGAGAAAAAAGATATGTGTTAAGTTCAGCCTCCGTGAGCGAAAATGAAAAGATTTTACCCTTCTGTGTAAATGTTTACACGTTCTTAAATATTTATATATAGATTTCTTAAAATATAAATTTCAATACAGTTATATTATAAACGCTATTTAGTTTCATTAAATTATCGTAATTTAAAGCGATATTCCGTTTTGATTCACGTAATACTTACGTCAATTAACTACTTTTATAGCTTAAATTGTACGCATACATTATTCTTTTTCTTAAAAGCAACCATTTTTCAGCTTATCTCTCCTCTCATTATACATACTGCTTATAAAATAACCTCGCTCCGCAAAAATAAAAAAAAACCGGAATAATACGTGGAAAGTCCGATACACATTTCGATTATTGTTTATAACGAAAGCGAGCGATAAAAGTGAAAGTTGATTCACGGGGTGCGAGAGAGTATTATTTTTAAAGGGTCAACCACTGCATGCATACGTATACACTCGAGTCCTCTCGTGCTTAATTAAAAAGTGAGAAACTCGATCGAATGAATCCGTTAATCTATTTTTTTTATATACCGCGCTGGTCAAATTGATATACGAGCTATACAAAGTGCAAGCTGCCCGTTATAGTGTGTTTGCGCGAGCCATTCAGAATTATAGAGTCTCGCGCGCTTATGAATCGCGCTTGCGTATTACGGAGAAAACTTGAGCCGCGCGGGGCCTCATCCGCAGATTTATCGATCCTAAACGTTAAAATAACGCGCGCGCGGATAATATACGCCGCGGAAATGTTGGTTCCGCGTAGGGAGGCCGCGGAGTTAACGGTGCGAAGGAACGGTTATATACACTGCATGCGGAGTGTCATCCCAAAGCAAACGCGGCGCGCCGGTGGTTATCTCGGCAGTCCGGAAATTGTGCGATCCGCGGCGCAAGGCTAAAATCTCGGACACACCTTATTGGCGCGTCGAGCCCAAAACTGGTACATTATATTATATCGAGGCACCGAAGACGGGCGGAGAGTCGTCGCTCTTATCGGCCGCAGCACACACGCACAGGCGCTCTTTGTATGTGCGCGTGAGTCACGTCGGTCGGCGCGTCAAAGGTGTCGTAAGGGGCCGCGGTAACTTTCTTCGAGCCGCCGCTGCGCGAAGCAAAGAGAATTAGCGCAGCGGGAAGTCTGGGCGTATGGGCAGGCAGACAGGTGCGCAGACAGGTGCGCAGTAGGTGCTCAACGGGTCAATTCCTCTTTTTCGCAGTGCAAACTCTCCTCTATGCAAACAATATCCGAGGCGTCGACGCGGACGAGAGATGCAGCCGGGAAAGAGCTGCCGCTGCTGATGCTGCTGATGCTGCTGATGCTTTCGCGCTGAGGAGGAAAAGCCGCGCGCAAATATTGTATTCGCGCTCCAAGCCGGGAGTGTGCGGAAGAGAGAGAGAGAGAGAGAGAGAGAGCCGCCAGCGCCGCCGCCGCCGCCGAAGCCGAAGAGTAGGGAGTACAGAGAGGAAAAGTCGCCCGAGGTCGTGTGCGCGCAGAGAATAATCGTCGCCGCACCTTGGCCATGAGGCAGCCTCTCATCCTCTGCCTCCTCGCGATCTACATCGTATCGCCATGGACGGGTTGCGCGCGGGCAGCTTCATTCACCGACATGATACGCTCGCTCTTCAGATCGGGCAAGGTAAGACCCGACATGCAACATCATCGGCTTTACGCTCCGGACCGGCCATAATTCCACGACTTTATTGCCGGTATTGTTTTGCCGAGCGTCTTTTCACCGATCGATCCCTCCCCGATTATTATTCAGACTCGTTAAATTGAAAGCTTCTTCCGAGCTATGCCGATGATAAAGCTCGGTTGACTTTGATCGGCTGCTGCCAAGTGTATAGGGATTAGATGTACATGGCTCTTGCAGCCGAGTTTATGCGCGTACATCGCTCAGGTTTGATTATGATTGCCTTTTTGCACCGTAAACTGTACGTGAAATATATTTGCGCGCTGTGCAGTTAAGTACATATTGTAAGCGGGTAAGACCGGAATAATGTGTCAAGTAATAATCTCAGATTCTCATTATTATTTTTATCTTCTTCCCTGTATGTATGGTAAATATCCTTAATATTGCGGAAATTAGATAATTCCCATCATTGACCGATCAGAAAAGGAAAGCTTGATTTTTTTCCATTCAGTTTTTGCATCTTGAAGAATGCGGAGGATCAAATAATTTGAATGTGTCCGTGTAATATTCCGCTAATCAAGATCTTAAATAATTGCTTACTAGTCGATTTTTAGAAAACACACTTAAGTAATCGTTATCCGCTTACTATATTAAGAGTTCCACTTCACTTTAAAAAAAAAAAAAAAAAAAACTATTAATTGAAAACTCGTCAAGTTTATAGATACTTATATAATACAATACTAAATAAAAAGAGTAGCCTTTTAATCACTAGTCAACTCAATATTCATTAACACATAGACGACTATCTATGCTTTACTATGGATTTGGCTTAATGTTTTTCTTGTATTGTATTATTTTCTTTCTAGCCAAATTATCACTATAAATCGTCCTAATGTAATAAACATAAACTAGTTTACAAGTAACTTATATTTAACGTTAAAATAGATTTTAAAGTGTTGAACTAACTTTTTTACTTAATCGTCATTTAGTTTTTATTTGATTTGATAATGATGGATCAATCTATTAAGTATTTCATAAAAGCAATTTGTAAAGATACTTATTATGAGTCAGCATTCTATAATTTTCTATAATTATATACGAGTTTTACTATAAATCACATATCGATATTTCCATAATTATCTGGATCAAAACGTAAAATATATAATCAAAGCTTTCCAATAATGTATATAAATCTCTATTAGCTGTTCAAATATTAATTTATTTTGATAAATAAATAGTATATGAGTATATGTATGGTATACACAATCCTTCGCTTCGAGAACAGGAAAAATCTTGCACGACGAGCATAAATCTACAATATATTTATTTCAATACGATATGAAAAGCGAATGCGACAGAACAGCGCTTTTTTTCTCACGCCACGCAAAGTGAATCCTTCATTTCACCTATAATAGCTATGTCAATATTATGCCAAAAATCCACTTCCATTATGTGAACGATCCTGGGAGAAAGTAATTTACGATAATCAAATGAATTTTTTCTAAAGGCTATAATTTATTTCACACTTGTCACCTCGTTAAAACCCATTACTCATTTACTCATACGTACATGTATACCTTCTCCTTGGAACGCCTACCAAATTAACCGTTTCCTCCGGTTAGTACCTCGCGCGCAAGAATAAAAGAAAAAAAAAGAAACGCACCGGGCAATTATTATAATTCCTCGATAGAATCCTCCCCGTGCTGCTTCTTTCCCAACTGTAGCCGTGTCTCCCGTTAAATTGGCCTCTCTGTATTTTGTCAATCAATAAACACAGAGCAGCGCGGCCACGTTATATTATCGCGTGATGTCTTTCGCCTGAGGTATTGCGGCGCGATTACGTAAAGGCCTCCGAATCCTCCGCGATCCTAATTGGCTTATACAATCGCGATATACTCCGGATGAACGAATATCCGCAGCGCGGCTTCTCGGCGAGCCGCGCGATTCGACGCCAAAACCCCTGAAATATACTCTATAATAGTATGGAGCTCGATGAACTTCACGATCGATTTTCGCACTTGCGCCTTTGCAGCATATACGCGCAGTCGTGACGGCTAATCTCCTTTCGAAGTGCGAATCTACCGCAGATGATGCAAATGCAAAAGAAAGCAGGCCCCGCGTGTGTCTGTGTGTGTACATATGCAAGGTGGCGCACGACGGCGGCGGCGGCGGTGAAAGCATCTCCGTGACCTCAGCCGCTGTAACAAGTGAACTCTTCTCGATTCATCGCGGAAATAATAGATGCTATATAGAGGCGCGCTTACGTATGATGCACGTATGCGGTGTTGTGCCGCCGCAGTCGTAGTCGCCGCCGGTGTTGTGCCGGTTACTTTGCGAGGCCGCGAGACTCCAATACTCATTGAAACGTACTCGATGCTAACTCGATGCCGCGATCCGCCTCCAGAGATCGCCGATTATTTGCCGGGCCGCTTCGAGCAGATTCTAATACGCTAATGATGCTCCGGGAATGACGTATTAAGTACTCTTGCATACTTCGCTTTGTATATACGACTTCTAAGCAAATATCTTTCAATTCAGAACGAGTGCAACGCGTCTTTTTTTTGTGTAATCTCACTCCAATTAACGTAATTCATAATTTACATATATACACCTTTTATTGAAATGCGATTAGAATTGAGATAGCGAATATATTTTGCTAAATCTTACGTAAGTGTGTGGTTTACTCAGGTCGACTTGGATGTAGAAGGTGTATACTATCCAGCGATCGAATACGCCGTGAGGAAGCAGCGTACAGTTGCGCCGCGCGTCCCGTTTCCCTGCGATCTCCGCAATGGCAGGTAAGGACCGTTCGTATATACACGTTCTTTCGAACCGATTGATTTGCCAGGCTTACGTTCCCAACAGCTACAGCTCATTGCTACTATACAGAAATGCAATATTGGGAAAACTAAACGTTCTCTTATATAAGCAATTCTATTTAAACACTTGATTTTTTAATGATAAAAAACTTTTTTGAACGTATTTACCATTTGGATATGGGAACATGATCGTGATACACGAAATGTTTATATAGGATAATGCATAAAACTTGGGCACCATAATTCAGAGCGTGAAAAAATACTGTCCTATATGGTAGAAAAGATAGGAAAAGTATTCACGAAAGTTCTTTCTCGCGCGGAAAATATGACAGTAGATACAGACGAGTCTGGTAAGACGACCGTTTTCAGTACAACGTTTGTCAACTCTCTCCCTGCTAATACAGAAAGGTCAATTTTTTTCTTAGCTAAATGTTTTTTATACTTGCAATAGCTGCACAAAATTTGTACTTTTATTACCATCATTTAATTAATAAATTAATTTATTTTAATTAATTGTAATATTTGATTTTCACAAATTCAACGCAATGTTTAGAACACAACTTTAGGTCTTAATAATTTTATGTTTAGTTAAACATTTCTTTTTGCTATTAAACTATTATTATTAAACATTTTCATTAAACCTATTGTTGTTAAATAAAATTTTCGATCAACGATGGTAAAAGTAATTTTAAGCAATATATATTTGTATAACATGAATAGTAAATCGTTGACATTCTATTTATATTGATCGTAAACAGTAAAAAACGATGCAGGTTTCTCTTTTAGAAAGATGCAATACAAAAATCAACAAGTCAATGTAAATTAGTCATAACCAGTTAAGCACTGTATTAATTGAGCATGAGCTGCATTTTTGTGTATTCAGTTCGAACTAAATTAAACAAGTATAGGTACCTTCTTGTATAAGTTACATGTTCAATACACGCGATTTGCTTCAGGTAATTGTATTTAATGAGACTACATTGGGTTCATGTTCATATAATAGGGACTAGTACACGTAATAGTTATACTATAGTATTGAGAAATCAATTGAGATCATGCGTAACTTTTTATTTTATATTTTAATACTTAATTTATAAAATAAAACGTAGTAGTATTTCTTTTTTCGCAAAAACAATATTTTGAAAAGTAATACCTACATAGAAGTTCCAAATTTGTATTTTTTAGACATGCAATTAGATATACTGTTTATTTAAATATGCTGCATCTTCTTTAACTTTCGTTATGTTGAATAATCATGACACTTGGTTTGTTGTATAAAAATTTTATATCATCACAATATGAAAACTTCAAAGATCACAAGCAGTAATAAGTACTATAATTTTCTACAGACGAGCAGCTATTAATAAGCAGTTATAAGCTTTAAAAAAGGAGAGAAATCGATTATTACCAGTAGTAACAACTATACTAATAAATAATCAGCCAACAAGTTTCTGCGCGCTTCTTTTACTTCTAATTTTGTTAAAAAACGACTATTTAACTTAAACGACGATGGAAATTTTAAAAAATAAATATACTGATTTTTTGAATAATGTTTTTTTAAATTTTAAACGAATAGATCAACGGTACCACCAGAAACTGTTCATCGTTTAAGACCAGGTGACATCGACGTCGTCGGAAGCTTAGGAGATTCTTTGGTAGCAGGAAGCGGAGCCTTGGAAGAATTTGCCATAGGAACGTTTATCGAAGCACGTGGCGTCAGCTGGTGCATCGGTGGTCAGGATGACTGGAGAAAATATCTTACTGTTCCGAATCTCCTCAAGGTATACATATCATCTTATGTACAGTTTTTCTGAAACTCGGCTTTTAACAATACAAACATATTATGAATCAGATTCAAATTTTTATACTAATAATGCAAGTGTACTTTTATTTATGTCCCCATTTTTGGCGTACATAAACTATGATGTCTTATTATACGGTGCTAAGAAGATGAGTTTCTTCAAGGAATTGATGTTTGAAACCCCGGGGTTGCTTTTGTATACGTAATCAAACTTTCCGACTACATCCTGAATCAACCTTATACTCACGCAAATGTGTTTATATTCATCCATGTGTTACATGACAAACTTCACCGTGGGATACCTTGCATTTCTCCGACTTTGCTGAATTTATGTTTTTCTGATAAGCGATTCATCTTTTTGTCATTCTAAAAACAAATTAAATTTCTTATAATAATTTACATAAATTTTCTTTTTGAAAATGAATTTTACTCAAAAGTATGGGTAACAAAAAGTATGCAAATATATAAATCAACCTTTTCGATATTTTGAAAATTGCTATCCGAAAATTTTAGATCTAATTTTTAAATAATAACAATATAATTAATTTTCCAAAATAATTTTGTTTATATTTTCAATATTTAAGGTTTGACGGATTTATACATCATACATTTATATCATCTGATTTTTAGGAAGATTTTAATTAAAGTCAATTACTAAATCTATTGTGACAACACTAAAGAAAATATTTATTTGAAATGTCAGTTTTGTGAATTCTATTGATTTATGACTATGTCACATTTTATATGTGTAAATATTTGGTACTAATATATACGGGTTTTAAACAAAGTGTACTTACAGACTTTTTTGTCTGTGATAGATATTTATCATCTAAAAATTTATATTCATTTTATATGTAAAAATTGGTAAACAAATGATTGAAAAACTACGAACATCTTTTTAGGAGTATAATCCAAGACTGACGGGATATTCAACCGGTACCGGAGAATTCATATCGCGAAAGGCGCACTTGAACATAGCTTATCCAGTAGCGGCAACGGAGGATGCGCTTCATCAAGCTAAAATTCTCGTGCAAAGAATGAGAAGCGATCCTGCCATCGATATTCAGAACCATTGGAAGGTATGATTTATATTTCGTGCGATTAAAGATTAATTGAATTCCCTCCTTATGAAAAATCAATTACCATGTTTAAAATTGAATTCACTTTTATGATAATTATTACTATGAAGATTATCATAAAATATTATTCGATTGTGTATAAAGCGATGTTCAGTAACTTATCCAGTCATGGTAATTAATTACCCTCATCCTGTTTTAGAATATGTGCTTTGCTCGGAAAATTGCATTGAATGTTTTTTTTTATGTCAATATTACTATTTATATAGTTCCAATTATAGAAGTGTTCTTCAAGTAGACTTCAACTAATCGTGTAACTTTTGATAATGTTATCTTTATAAGTTCATATGATTACTTTGATCTTTGGGACTAAAAGTACTTCTCTCTAACAAATAATATACAAAATACATCGTAATAAATAATAAATCACAGAAAAAAGTATTCTAGCAAATACATATAAAACGTATTTTCTTGTTAATTTTTAAGTATAAGATTTTATTTCACGTTGAAGATAACGTAAAATCTCTGAACGCCATTTTTTATAAGTGTTTCTAAATGCTTGTGGAACAAAGCCTATAAACTTTAAAGATCGCCCTAATGAATCACAATAGGCGGTATGTAGTAGATTAAAGCTCTTACGATTTTCGTTTTTAAATGCAAAAAAAAGTCAGCCCAAGGTTTACAATATATTCCATTGCTTATTATCTAAAACCAAGTGTAATTCAATTATTTACTTATTTGATCCAATAGAATAGTAATCTATATACATTTGTTATAATATATCGTTGGAAAAGTTGAGATTTTAAAATAATCAATAGTTTTTTATAATCCATTACTAAAAAGCTTCTTCTGGTTATAGATGGTGACTATTCTTTTTGGTGCCAATGACATTTGCTCAGCGCAGTGCTACAGTCCTAAGGAATTCTCGCCAGTCCGTTATGCATTACATTTACGGAGAGCTTTGGACTTCTTAAGGGCATCTTTACCTCGTACAATAGTTAATTTAATTCCAGCCATAGGTAAATTTATGAATTATTACATCGTATATATACGTATACTTTTAAGATGTATTCATGTAACCAAGACTGTCAACTGCAAATCTTAATTTTTGTTCTATCTTACTTTGAAATCGAGTCTATTTAAATGCGGATTTCTACTCGTTAGTTTGTGAACGGACCGTATATATGCGCGCGACGGACCTTGTTATAGGTATTCAGACCTTCTTTCCAACATTTTTTTTAAAATAAGGTTTAAATTTTAAATGGGACGAACCTTTTCCGGTTATTCTTGATGAGAAAGATTGCATTTTGTATTTATAATACATGCTATTAAAAGAAATATTTTAAAAAGTTTAATCCAATGGAAAAAATAATCAGGAATCTCATATGATACAAGATTCAACTGATTGTAGTCAATAAAAAATATTTTAAAATTTTAAATGAATTAGCGGTGCATTTTTAATTTAATATGCTTTGGTCATATTTTTAAAACTTCTTTCAATAATCTTAACCCTCCGACCGAATTAAATAGGAACTCCATGTATTTTGGACTGATTAACTCATCTTTATGCGCAGAGGGGTTTGAAAAAAGTTATTCAAAAGTTACAAAAATTTTTACATTGTATGCAGATACAAAATTTTATAACATAAATACTAGTTTCGCTCATTTCTTATAGAATTAAATTCTGGTTGAATGAGGAAAATCTCATATTTTGATAATGACTTTCAGATGTTACTGTATCGTTAAGACTCCCAACTCGCAGCATAATGTGTAATATTTTGCATCCACTTTACTGTGCTTGTATGCACCGAGGAAGTGAACCAGAGATCACAGCATCGAAGATGTCTCACATGTATCAACAGGCGGCCGAAGCTTTAGTTGCCTCTGGAAGGTAACCGACCAGTCGATAAAGATACTATCTGTAAATTTTCAATGCTGTTTTGTATCGCGGCTTGTTTTTTCATTTATTTATTTAAAGTCGCTTCAACAACGGAGTTATTAGCGTCATGACATACAAACATTATATGCATATGCATATGTCTGTTTGAATACAATTTAGGTATGCATCGGCTTTTATTATCAGCGGTAGAAGGAAATTTTTTGCCATTCGATAAAGGACCAATTTCAAATAAGTAAAATGTTAAAATAGTGTCGCTTTATAGTTTTATGAAATTGAAATTGAAGACGTTATGTTCATGTTCTAACGATAAAAAGTATAGGTACCATACTCTGATAATAATAAAGTTTTTTTATTATACATTTTAGATACGATACAACAGACGACTTTACGGTGGTACTACAACCCTTTATAAAACTATTCAACGCACCAAATTCAAACCCGAGGAAAGCGCCTCCAGTCGATCCGAGTCTGGTCACACACGATTGTTTCCACTTCAGTCAGAAGGGGCACGCGATCGGTAAGGCCAAGCTCTACATTAACGAATACCAATCATACCTACTAGTTATAGTTTGATAGGCAATTCCAATCTCACGAGGAGGATGTTCGCATACTTATTTATCTGTTTATTCTTTGTTTGGGTTATACTGCGTTATTAATAATTAGTTACTTTTTAATTTAATACATGATCAAGTGGCTTATCGTTGAGTAACAAACTGAACGGGATAAGTCTTTTAAGTCTTTTATAATTTAACTACAATAACAGATGCACAAAGGCTCGAGACGCGATGTAAACTAATATTTTTCAGTCTTATGTTCTATTAAAAAAAGGAATGACAAAGTCATTTGTATTTGTAAAGTAAGTTGACGATAAGCTAACGGAAAATGATGCAATTTTAAAACTCATTGAATATATACTAGTAATATATCATTCGAATGCGCGTTAAAAATAGTCTCTAACGAATTAAATGTACAACTAATATTTCGATAAAAATTCAATATTTATGTAAGATATATAATAAGTATAGCACTTAATTATATTTTCAAGAATACGAATGACTTATGATTATCGAATCAGTAAATACGAGTTATATTTTTTCTATACGCTTTACGCTGAATATTTATTCAGTTGGAAGAAGTACTAACAGTTTACATATGCCATCAGACTATTAAACTTTCTTTAAAAATTCTACCTATTTGCATATGAAAACTATTTTTAGGTTATTTTCAAACGCATGCCTATTCTATACTTTTATAATTTTTTTTCAAATAGTCCGAAATATTTTAAATATATTTTTTTATAAAGAATCTTAAATAAATACATAAAATGGCAATTGATAAGTTTAAGTAAATTAAATAAGTAATAAATTTAAAGAGATTTTAGACTACTATTTGAATAAACATTTAGTTCCAAACTGATACAGAAGATATTAAAGAGTTAATAAAAATGCTACTTTTATTCATATAGTGAGCAATATTAGTTTTAATTATTTTTGGGAATTACTGTCAAGTATACTTATCACTTTCCATGAATCTTTTTTTGTGATACATAAGGCACGGAATTCGTCAATTTTTTAATACGGTTTTTTTTTTGTTTATTTATTTGATAAACTAAAGAGAAAAGCACTAAATAACCAGAAAAAATTGTATTAGGAACGGATTGAATGAATTTTTTGAGTAAATGAATATAGATTAATGAAAATTCTATTATAAAAATTTTCCATAACTTTTAGTTGTGCGAGATGAAAATGTAATCTTTATCAGTATTAAATGGTTATAAATAGATTTATTGTTTTACAAAATTGGTACTTATCTTTTTGCTTACTGTTTACAAAAAATTGTTCATTAATCCAGTTATCGCAACTAACTAAACTTTAACTTATTTTCACATTTTGATTTGGCAATAACTGAGAAACTTTATCACTGGCAGTGATAGCATAGTATAATGTTTATTAATTCTTAGTGCAGCATTAGCAGAGAGTATAAAGTACCCAATACCCGGACGCTAAATAAAAGTTTTGAAGCCTATCTATCTAATAGAATTTTCAAAAATTTGAAAAGCTTTTATATTTTTACTGCTAAATCTAGACTATTTCTTATCGATTAGAAAATCAAAAATGTCCTTCTTTTAACTTTTAAACGTTAAAAATAAAGTTTTTACAAAAGTCTCTTTGCTGTAGTAGTCGGGCAGAAATTAAAATTATTAAAACATTAAGGACCGTAAAACTGTGAATAGTTTAGTTTATAATTTAATCCATTTAAATTAATTATTACTCTCTGTTTCATGATTTTATTGAGTAGATTTATTGAGTGGGTGAAACAGTTTTTATTAAGATGTAAATATAAGCATCAATTTTTATGTTTTTATGTGCTTTTGGGATCAGGTGTGTCCAGCTATGGGTAATTTTTATACAACTGATGGTATACTCGGACACGACGATAATCATTTGCGATACCTAGAATAGATTTAGAATAATTTTTTACTCTACGATTATTATAGTAAATTAAAAAATTTAGTTATTTCTTTGTAGTTCATGTTTAATATAATACTAATATATATACCATTTTTATTTATTTGATTCTTGACAAATTTTCTCAATAATTACAATGTTGGTCTGTTGTCCGAATACACGTATACCTACCATTTTTCGCCTTGTCCATATATTGGTTCTTTTACCTTACATCCAATATGTTTATTCAAATAAAATAAGCATTAAATGTCAGATTTATTTTATTTAATTACTAATTATGAATTAAATTAAAACCGATTCCTCAAATTGAAATTATTTTGATCTAGGTAGTTAGAAAAATGAATTTTTTAAATTTATAACGTTCTTCTTTGATTGAAACCAATGATGTTGTTTAGACTCGCGTGGCCTAGATATCTCGTGCTTATAAAGGGAGAGTAGGTAATATCGATCGGCACTCAAGAATCTGTCGGAAAATGTTCCACGACAGCAAACGATGCTCTTCGACAAGAAACTCCCGAAATACTTGCATATGACAGCGTGTGCCTAATTAAGATCGACGCGCGCGACGTCGGTTCACGGAGTATCAGCTCGAACGATCACCGCGACGATATTGCACACACACTCTTCTCGCACCCGTTTCTCTGCGCGACTGGGAGAAAAAGTGAGCGAAACCGGTTTCCTTCTATCAAAAGCTCGCACATAAACACACACACACACACACACACACACACACACACACACATACACACAGCAGCAGCAGCAGCTTTGGAAGCCTTGTTCCGTCGGCGCGCACTCGCGAGCGAAATTCAGCAGTCAGCACGACAGCGAACGAGGAAGCTCGTCGACACGAGCCGCAGCTTGTGCATACAATTTAATCCGCTTATATACTATACTCTCCTTCTTTCTTTCTGCCGGTCTAACAGGTGCCAATCTCCTGTGGAACAACATGCTGGAGCCCGTGGGCAACAAGACAGACCGCGGACTGCCCCGGATTTTCGACAGATTCCTCTGCCCGAACAAGCGGGCCCCTTACATCTTCACCAATCTCAACTCGAGACACTTCCTGAGCACGGGCAGCCAAGAGGTCGCGCCGCGACGGCCCCCGAGATAACGCGCCTTCGCGATATAGCAATGGGATTGCGAGAACGAGGGCGTGGAGTCCCGCCGACGTTGCAGGCGATCGGCTACCGGCTATTTTTCTTTACTATATGCGATTTATCGAAACCTCGAGGTCGTCGATCGTCTGCTGCTCCCCGCCTTGCTCTCTTCTTCGTCCCGCAGCTACACGCATATAATATTCCTGATAGGGAATCGGTCGTGTGTTTGTATAGCGCGTGCAAGGCCAGTTTGAAGTTCGATTCGTAATAACTTCAGCAACAGCGATTGATCGCAACTGTATAGCTTGTAAGTATTGGTGTATAGTAGTTAAGTGCACGACACAGAGATAGTCGTATACTCGAGAATAAGTTTGTATATGATAAAAACCATGTTACATTTTGCACCGACATTTTTATTTTCGCGAATGCCATGTTGTTAACCTGTAGAGAGCCCGCAACCATTCTGCTTAATTTATTTTATATACACTGTTAATAAAGTCGGAATGTATTATCGTTGATATGTGCAATGAGAAGTAATTATTTTTATTTTATCACAAGATCGCCGTCATACCTGACTGCGTTAGCGTAACTGAAATATTTTCGCAATAAAAGAGACATCTCTAGAAAAAAAAATACTTTTGCAGACTAAACATGATCATTGACTCTCTTCCATTAAGAAATCATACAATTAGGAGCTTTTGTTACACAAAAATACACAAAAATAATTATATCAAATAGTACTAGCTAAGATTCCGGATCGGTAAAAAATGCGATATTTGAAAGCCATAATATTAGCGAATTATCCAGTAAATAAAAACGCTACAACAATACCGAAGACACTTTTTTATTTCTGAATAACAGTTGTTTATACTTTTTGATATCACTTAACTTATGGATGTAATATTCTTAAACATTATGTAAATATACATAAATACAGTATTATTTAAATTGTATTATTATTATAAATTAATTACTAATCAAATCATATCGATTGCGTCAAGTTATAAAATCACTGTTTTCATATTAAAGAGTGCGATGGATAGATAAAAAGATAGATTTATAGTTTATTGAGATAGGAAGAGAAAATAATAGAACGAGAGAGAATGAAACGAAGTTTTTTTCAATATTGAGAAATTTCTGGATTCGCAAATCACTAAAAGAACATACATTCTCAGGTGACATTAAAGTGGAATAAAAAATTTTCGCTCGAGTACTACTCAAGGAAATCGTAAAGCCATATCGTAAACGTAATTCTCAACCCTCGAGTGAAAAAAATTTCAAATCGTGAGACTTCAAATGGAAGATGAACGAGTGATTTTATTCACGTGCAACGAATCTAAACGATTGAAATTTCATATACCAATGCACAGATTCCATCAATTCCTACAAAACGGGCACAAAACATCGTCTCGTGACGTTCATTTTTACCTCTTCATAAAGCGACGCATTGCATTTCCAATCCAATCGACAAGATGAATTATGTGTCGGACGTAAATGAAATGATCAAGCACTAGTCTGTTACCTGTATGAATCAAATTATGTAAGTTTTTTTATAACATTACGCATATAAAGTTGAGTTGAGTTTTTAAGAAGTAATGATACAAAAATATCTTTACATTAATTCTTTAGTTTTAATATTACAATAATAATAGTGAGTTTTTAATAAAGTGTATATAATATTACCTATCTTTTTATAGTTATTGTGACGAGAATGTATTAATGTTATTAAGCTTACAAGGTGACAATAAGGGACCACACCCTGTGGAGAAGAATTTGTTCTAATCAATATCGAATTAGATCATAATAAATAAAATATAGTGTTTTCAATAATACTGTATACACATTAACTCATTTGATTCCATTCGTATATTGTAATGGACAATAAATAAATTTAGTTTTCTGTAAAATAATGTGAAACAAATATTATTTTAGCAGTAAAATGCATGGCTTGGATCAAATTGCCTTAACTATTCCACGCCTCATAATAAAGTTATGTTCGTACATTTAATTGAAGCCGTGAAAGTTCCAAAAAATTCAATTATTTCATATATTTCGACGGAAATTAAAAGGACGTTTCTTGTAATAGCAGCTTCTAATTTCTATAGATTATTATTTACACCTAAAATACATGAGCTAAAAGTTTATGTTGTAAGTAATTATTACGATGGAACTGATTTATTGTGTTCATCGTTAAAAAAAAATATATGTTGACGATGAGATACTATGTATACAAATGGTATGTATCTAGCAGTAATTGTTATTGTAACAAAATACCTATTAACGTAATACATAAGTAATTGATGCTACTAGTCCATAATATGATGTACTTTGTATTAAATAATATCATAACTTTATAGATAATAGGAACATAATATTTTTGTAGCATTTGCTCTTACAAAATCTATGTTTGTAAATTACTGAAGGAACTTACCGAAAACTATTTAGCCAATATTTTAAATTACATATTGTTAAAAAAAAGAGACTATAAGTAACGCTCATTATGTTTTACAGATTATTATAATATATAATATTATATGTGTGTTTTATACTTTGTAAGGAGTTAAATGCTTTTGTATTATACACGTACATGTCTACTTATTATATAATAACATTTTAGTTTTCCTAAAATTTTCAATAATTTCATATGAATATAAATTAATTCAATCATTGTTTATCAATGAAACCATGAAGATTATTCTCTCAACTAATTTCGATTTTGAAATTACCATGTCTATATATGGTATAAAATCAATAATTGCATCATTTTTTCGTAATAAGACTATATTTCAATTAAATTTTGTATAAATGTATATTTTAACAAAAATATTCATTTATTAAATAAAAAGTAATCGCTAGCACTATGAACAGCTTCTAGTCACTCGAACAAGGATCTCGTATAATTATGATCGAACTTCATTTTAGGTAAGTTCCTTTGATCATCAATTATTTTGAATATACAGTTACATTCTACCATTATACGTAGGCAATTATTTGATATCAATACTATTTGTATGAAATCTATATGCTGTATAGGTAAAGGCGAGACAATTTTTTTAGTATAACATTAATTACTGAACAATATTATTTAGATATTGATTTTAACACAATTTTTACGATATTGTTTAGTAATTTTTTCTACACTACATAGCTTAGCTCGCGATTGCTTTTAGCTGCAGTATAAATAAATTGTATTAGATATATGTCTTTAATAAATAAATTATAAAACATATAATAGAATAATATTGTTATTGAATAATAGACTTATAAATTTAATCTCATTCTAAACATCAAATCAGTTGGAATCAAGATTTATCGAAGTAATTAATTTTTTTTTTAGTTATTTTTCTTTCCAAATATTTATATATTACCTAGTTATCATTTTTAAAAAAACCCGGTTTTTTAAATTTGAAAAAAATCTGCAATGTGCTTAAAAATGATTTAAAGAATTAAAATCGAATCGTCTGACAATACTTGACAAGTATCTATTTAATATTCCAGTCGAAAACTACTGATTTATTGAGTTGAAAAAGCGATTTTTTGCTTTAATCAATAGCACAAATTTTAGAAAATATATTTCCAAAATTTCAGAGTGAAATGCTAAGTATTATAGAAGTTAAAGCCCGAAGTAGCAGGTTATGTAAGAGCGTAAAAAAACTTTCAACAGCTTTTTCTCGAAATTTCCTTTTCATGAATTATACAAACTGGTAAGTGTAATAAATAAACTTATTCAGTGTATTAAATGACTCTATTCAGCTCTTTTCTTTAGCTAAAATACTGCCAATTTAACTAAATCAATCTGCAATACCTATTTATAAAAAACTTCATTCTTTTTGTTGAAGATATTTTTTCTTCGAAAAAGTCATTTAGTTTTTCTAACTCACTAGATTTCTTTTTAATTTTGCACTATATATTATTTTTCTTGGTTCATAGCTGATAAAAATGTGTGATATATAAAATTGCTTTAGATTTTTTATTTTAGATAAGAATAAAATTTCGAGCTTTGTTTTAGTATCGTTAATTTCAAACTTCACTATAGAGATGTGCCATATTGCGCCCAGACACGTTACCAGTTTAAAATATAACTAAGAATAATTTTTTTTAACTATAGACTTTCTTTAAAGTGTTATAAAAGTTATAATTGTCTTTTTTCAACAATGTTTAGCCAGATTTTGGTCTTAAGATGGATTAATGTTATTCAAAAAATTTTGTTCTGGGCTGGCCAATTTTTCTCTCGTATCGTATATACTTTTTCGTCACTCTAACCACAAAATCGCATGTTTGATGCGACTTTACGGCTCTCGTGATGAAAAATACGGTTCGAGACTAGGGCGTAAGAGGATTTTTCCCTCACTCGAATTTTCGACCTCGCTTCGCTCGGCCGAAAAACGTCTCGTGAGTGAAATAATCGTCTTCCGCCCCCGTGTCGAAATGTACTATTTTCCCTC